>JABJVR010047584.1:0-27200 GCA_025773905.1 Chitala chitala
GACTGCCGGCCCACAGTCAGAGTCAGAGTGACAAACAGCGCTACTGTAACATTCTAACTGCCCAGCGCCGACTGCCGTCCCACAGTCAGAGTCGGAGTGACAAACAGCGCTACTGTAACATTCTAAAAATAGACATTCGGTTGACAACCGAAAGTCTGTATCAATTTGGGCCGAAACCGAAAGAAAACAGAAAGTTAGTTTGTTGTTTTAGGCCAAAACCAAAACGACGCAGAAAGATGTCATTTGCCAATTTCAGTCGGCTTTAAGTCTCAATGACATTGAAGGATGGATTAGTACACACTACTTAGCACTAAACACAGATAAGAGATTCTGTTGTTTGGGGGTAATGGTTCTTTTAGTTCAGCCCTCAACTCTGCAAACTTAAGTTTAAATTAGTGATTCAGCATGTAATTGATGTATGCTTATTTTAGACTCAGCCTCTCCTTTGGCTCTCATGGTAATGCAATCTCACAGATGTGCTTCTGGCAGCTCAGAAAGATCGCTACAGTGGATAGGATAGTATAGGATAGTTTTATTGTCATTTCTGCTATATACAGTTGGTACAGTACACAGCCAAACAAAACAATGTTCCCCCAGGACACCAGGTGCTATATAAGAACAACACAAAAAGACAACACAAAAACTACTAATAGAATATACAGGGTATGAAAAAACAGCAAGTAGTAATAACATTGTTATCTGCTGCCAGACTATGTAGTGCAAACAACAGAACTAGTCTGGAAGTTTAGTCGTGTCAGCTGGACTTCTTTAAACCCTTCGTTAAACAGAGGAGGAGGACTGAGACACAACCTGTCTCCTATTTTTCATGCTGCTATTTCATCCATCTCAAGGAAGCTTTTCACATATCCATCAGGAGGGCCATACCTAACAATACCCCCCCTTTATTCAGTCATTGGTCATCATATGTAATGACCCCCTATTGTCTAGGACTCTAACTTCACCTTTTCTTACACTAATGAGTCTATTCAGGAATGGGTGTGGCCTGCTACCCTGATAGTTATATAGTGATAGAATCTTCCCCACTTCCATCAGACTGAAGAAGCCTTTTGCTAAAAGGTAAAATGTTTCTGCGTAAATGAGAAAGAAGTCCAGTTAACATGATTAAACTTCCAGATAACCTCACCTGGACGACTGAGAATCTTCACAGACAACAGAAATAGCGCAAACAACAAGATGCAAATATAACACAGATAGCAGCACTGACCAGACATAGTTGTATGCAAAGTACACAGTTGACTGTGCTGCATATTATAAACATAAAAGTGCAGCAGTGCAGTGTTGAGGTACTTTCTTACAGATGAAGATACTGAAAAAAAATAATGTACACTTTTATTTACAGTGGGTTAGGTTATTGTAATGCTTTTCTTTCTGAGAAAACAAACTACATATTAAACACTATACAGCTCATTGAAAACATCAAAATCACTAGGAGTGGAAATTATGACCATTTAAGTCCCACACCATCATCACTTCACTGCCTTCACATTAAGTATAGGATTGATTTCTCTTGTTAACATGTACGGTGATGTGGTGGTTACCACTGTTGCCTTGTACCTCCAAGCCTAGGGTTCACTTCCCACTTGGGGTCTGTGTGTGTGGAGTTTGCATGTTCTCCCTGTGCTTGGTAGGGTTTCCCCCCCAGTACAAAGACATTTGAGGTTGCAATCGATTGGTGTTTCCAAATTGTGTGTATGCGTGCCCTGTGGTAGGTTGGCACCCCGCCCTGGGTGCCCTGCGCACTATGTGTTCTGGGATTGGCTCCAGGTTTCCCTGCAACGCTTAACAGGATAAGTGGTTTAGAAGATGATTGACTGAGATATAAGGCACTCAAAGCTCAAGCACTGTTATATATATTACAATTTATTAATATCTTTATTCCAAATCATTCCATATGAAGGCAGCACGGTGGTGTGGTGGTTAGCACTGTTGCCTCGCACCTCCAGGCCTGGGGTTTAATTCCTGCCTTGGGTCTGTGTATATGGAGTTTGCATGTTCTCCCTATGCTTGCTGGGCTTTCTCTGGGTTCTCTGGTTTCCTTCCCCCAGTCCAAAGACATGCGTCTTAGGTTGATTGGTGTCTCTACATTGCCTGTAGTGTGTGTGTGTGTCCTCTGCCCTGTGCCCTATGTCTCCTGGGATGGGCTCCAGGCTTCCTGTGACCCTTAACAGGCTGAAGCGGTACAGAAGATGACTGACTGACATTCCATATCCCAAAATGTAGGGCCACAGAGCCAATAGATTGGCTACTTTTGGGATGCAGAATCTATCTCAGTTTTTAAAGTCTTACTTCTTTGATTTGGCTAGACATACTCTTACATATGGGCTATGGGCAGATTTTATATTACAATTAATATTTATAGTCCTTATTATAGTCCTTTTAACATTTACATTTACAGCTGCTTCCCCTGCTTCACCACTCTGTGCACATTGTATGACAGGGCTTTGAAATCACCTGTGTTTCCAGATGCAAGTCCCACAATGTATGCAGCAGTGTTAGATCTCGGTGCATTGCGGATAGTATTGTCCACCCATGGTTTCCTGTTGGTGGTTTTCTGGATGGTATTGTCTACCACTTTCCTGATAAATCCCACAACAACTTCCGTAAACGCTTTGATGTCATCAGAACTGTACCAGATCATGTCCCAAAGTGCATAATCTAGAACATCCTGCACAGCAGCCACTGATTGGTCCATTCAACACACGTTGGACAATGGACCAATCAGATCGGGAGCTTGCTGTTTCAGCCTTTATGTTTATGTATGCTTGAGGAAGATGACAGCATGGTCAGATTTCCCCAATGGTGGATGAGACTGTGCCTTTTAGCCATCTTTAAACAGAGTGTAACAGTGGTTTAATATTCTTTGGCAGGTGATATGTTGAAGAAAGTTTGATGTTGGCACTGTTGAAGCCCCCTACCACAATGAGCATAACATCCTAGTGTCTGATGCTGAGTGAGAGCCTCATGACAATCAGATAAAGCAGTGTCCGTGTCCTCTTGAGATGGAATATAAACAGTGCTGACTATGACTGATGTAAATTTCTGAGGAAGGTAGAAAGGTATTTGATGGTTAAGAGCTCCAGGTTGGGTGTGCAGGAACATGTGAGAGGTACAATACTCATGTTGTAGTACCAGCTACTATTTACCATCAGACGCACACCACCTCCCCTTGACGTCTGTAATTCCATTGTGCTGTCCATGCAGTGAACCGAGAAGAACTCAGCTGGCTGGATGGCGTGGTCAAGCACCACTGGGTTCAGCCATATCTCGAGATTGCAGTTTCAAATGCTCCTCTGGATCTTGAACCTGGCCTTGTGATCATCGAGTTTGTTTTCCAGAGACTGGACGTTAGCTATCAGGATGCTAGGTGGGTGTTCACACTGTGCCCAAGCCATCAGCCTTTGTTCTTCCACTGGATCTCACTGGGCCAGTATGGATCCAGTGCTAAAGGAGTCAAATGATGAGAGAATTGAAAATCAATAGAAATAAGATTTTTTTTATCATACCTGATTGGAATCATGGTGAAAAAAGAGGATGTAAAAGTGAAGAAACTACAGAAAATAAACAAAAACAAAGAATGAGGGGTCAGGTGTGACAGCCGCTAATCTCATTGGCGCCATTGAAATGAGTTGAATTGAATTGTCAAAACTGGAATTCATAATTGATGATTTCTGGAATGAGAAGAAGCTGAAAATTTAAAATCAGTAATAATGCAGAATGTGGTTTTATGATGTTCCACTTTCTACTTTTCTCTCATCTGATGATTCTTTATTAGCGACATCTAAGAGTTGCACTGAGCTCAGCCCACAAGCTCATCTTGGCTGTTGTTCTCACTCTCCACAACAGTCCTTGAATTTCAGTATCTGAGTGAGAAGAATCTTGCTACGGTTTTCTTTATTAAATCCACATACTGCTCTGTTTTAATCATGACTGGCTTATTATCAATATAAGAAAAATACATCCTTGGCAAAATGTCTTTTCTAAATTCCAAATATTTATTAATATTTATTCCATAATATTTTTTGGCTTTATTATGGATGGTAAGGTTGGTAGTTCTTCGTGTTACAACAGCCACAGAATTCAATGTTTATCACAATGGCAAACATTACCCCTTTGTGATTTCAGATTACAGTCTTCATCCAAGCAGAAAAAACCTGTTTCATCATAAGGCTCTAATTTACACTGTGGGTTTAGCAATAAACTAAAGACAGTATCTCGACCCTAGTCCTGCCCTGACTGCCTTTTCACTCCCTTGCTGGTTGTCGGATTCCTGTAGATTTTGCTTAGTTCATGTTGTTTGTTTCTGTTTCCAACTCTTTAAACTTCTCTTTTCTCCCTGATCCTAGTTTTGTTGTTCTTGTGCTCATGCAAACTCCTGTTCCTCTTTGGTTTGCTTCATTAAATTGCTAATCCACACCTAGACTCTCTCTTATCCCTGTTCTTAACTCGGTCAAGCATGACAGACAGTAGTTGTTGGTGTATTGCATCATATGACTCAGGCAAAACGAGCTGAATGATCATGGAAGATAGAAGTTCCAAAATTTAGAAGCATTAACACTTCACAAAATTTTAGACAAATGGAGAGAATAAAGAATTAATTCATTGTTTGTTTATTATTATTATTATTATTATTATTATTATTATTATTAACAACAACAACAGTAGTACTAGTAATAATAATAATAATAAGCTTTTATTTATTTATTTTTTGTTCTCTGCATTTAACCCATCCCCCTGGGGGGAGCAGTGAGCAGCCATGAGCTTGTGCTGAATGTCTTGTTCAAGGATGGAGCTGCTAGTTGGGCCAAGATTCAAACCAGGACACTTCCGCATTCCAGCCTGATGCATGACCCATTGAGTCACCATGTAACCAAATTAATAAAAACATGATCAGGAGAGAGTGCGGACGTGAAAATTGCTCAGATGCTGCAGTCAAAATTCTCGTGTTTGGGGAAGTCTCAAAACACACCAGAACAGAAGTGCAATGGCTGCACCTTGTCCTGGGAAAATCACCTTTGTCATTATGGTGTCTCCCCTGCCAGGTAAATGTTTTGAATAAAAATAAGTATATATATAAAATAAGTATATATATAATAAGTATAATAAAAATAAGTAATATAGTGCTAATATATAAAAACTATATCTGCTTAATAGGCAACCTTTTTTGAGAAAAATTATCAAAGCTGTTTACAGCAAAAAAAAAAAAAAAAAAAACTAAGACGAGTTTGAAAATGTTTTTATCATTTTGAAGGCAATGTGATTGTGGTCTTAATATATGTATTTCAGATTAAATAAAGAAATTGGTGTAATACGAGTGCTGATGAAAAGTTATCTGTGAGTAATATAAACATGAGTACTGTAAAAAAAAAAATAGAAAAAAGTGTGAAAAATTATGCCTACTTACTACGTTAGGGCTGTTATCATCGAGCATGACGAAAACAAGTGAAATTTCTTCAGACTCATCTGTACACAGAACAGGCTGCTGAAGGGAAAAAAGGGACTGAAAACTCACCAAAGTTCAAGATATGATTCTTCAAAGACAAGCTGACCTTTCTCTTTCATGAAGGAATCTTGATTGAAATCTCTTTGATTGTAGGGAAATTACCATGAATGTCAGCGATAACAAAATGCTATGAAAGCAGTACAAATCCTGGAAAATTATAATTTTACTGAGCAATCTTGAAATTTCAAAAAAACGTTTTATTGAAATACAGTAAATGTATCTGTTTTTCATATATGTGGACAAAAAAAATTGTCAAATACTTGTGTCTGAAAATTGCTATGTTGAAAGGTTTTGGCTGGGGACATGTACAAACCTCACATAGTCTAGACTGGCTTTTTACTGTGAGTATTATTATGCTAGAACAAGATGGATTATTTTGTAAATTGACAGTCATTGCTCTTCAAAATTCAGATTATGTCTACAGCCACGTTTTACAGTGGTAAAAGTTTTTTCCATAACTTTTTAAAGGAGCATTCAATCTGTTCCACTTTTAATGCAGTCTATGGATCTGGAAAACACTAGTTTTAAAGTGACAGATTCCTTGTTTTGGTACACCATAAGAATTAAAAATAGTTTGGCATGTACTAGACATAGATGTTTCATGGCTGAGGGTACAATAAGAGCGCTAACTTTGTGTACAAAGGGGTCTAAAAACAGCTCAGGTGGGTTTAGTACAGTATTTATTGTTCTGAAGGATTATCACAGTTCTCACGGATGATGTTAACAAAATATTTGTTCATTTTGGCTTTAACACCTCTCTGGTAATTATTTAAATGATCTTTAAGAATTTCAAAAGACACATGCAGCCTATCTTTTCTCCATTTGCACTCCGCCTTCCTACACTCACGCCTAGCAGAGTGTATGATCTCATTCATCCAAGACATACATTTAGTTTTTGAGCAGGAAGTTCTAAGTGGAGCCACAGTGTTAAAGATATTAAGGGAAGTGAAAGAATATTATCTTTACTTGGTTGATGGTAGGACTGGTTTATAAAAGGTCAATCAGTGGACACGAAGTAATTCAAATGCAAGCAATTATGGGTATGCTCCAGTGGAAGGCAGAGAGTCTGCTACAGAAGGCAGAGAAAACTGAAAAAACATTTAAGTTTTACCCTAATGCACTTGATATGAAAACGTAGTGCTCAAAGAACTGTTTTTTCTCCATTCCCCCATTATCCAGTTCTTTTGCTACACAAAATGTTTTCCCAGTATTCACAACTGCAGATACATTACTGCCAACGTGGTTTAAAATTATGAATCTGTGAACAAGAAAGAATAGTATGATGCTATTCTGTTTTGGGGCAGGTTTAAGACATGTTTGACATGTACAGATCAGAAAAGGTCAGGTTAGTGATTAACCTGTTACACTTAAGATTGTCATTATTGTAGAGTACTCAAAACCTTGTTTTATCATGTTCTGAATGGTGTTACATAGAAATAGATGACTGAATAAATGCTGAATAAGTTGAAATGAATAGCTGATTAAATGTAGGGGTAGCTTTAGCTACACTAATGACAGGTGAAATTTAGTAAAATTATATGGAATTTCTGTCGGAACCACATAAAGAAAGAATTAGGCTATAAAACATAAAGCATTAAAATAATGTATGTACATTGCAAACATTGGTGAGTTCCACTCCCAGTGTGTTACCTTTTTTTTCTACAGAGAAGGAGTATTGTTTTCCCTTTCTGTGTGTTATGTGGTATAGCTGTCATTTCACATTCCATATTCACAATCTTTTAGCTTCATTTTAAAAATCTGTTATAAAAGGTTTTTGTTCTAAATTGTAATGTTGTATTATCAATCAGAAGAAATGCTTTAAAATGCCTGAGAAAAATTACCTTGACATTTTTCTTCCACATGTGGTATTTGTGTAAAAACATCCAATTTATTTTGCATTTTAGCCAGTCTATTCTTCTAAAAGTGCAATTTATAATTTTCTTGTCTTTTATGTTTTATATACTAATTTTTAGCACAGCAAGACTGAATACAAACATATTTTAAATATTATGCAATGTGTTCTCAATGATAGCAGAGCAGACATACAAAATATAGTCAAAAACAGCTGTCTTAAATCACAGCCTTTAATCAGCATTGTATTATACATTAATGTAATACATTTTCAGCTCATATGTTCCATCTGTTCAGAGGACAAGAAAAAAAAATCTATTTAGAATACTGTCAATTTTTATACATTTCAAAATCAGGCATAATAAATTAAATGCTGCACTATTTGGAGACATGTTGTTTGTAAACAACCCCAATTTGAATGGGCAGTCATGGCAAATAGATCAGCTTGCAGACATTACATGATATTACATGATTTTTAATGTTTAAAGATCAGACTGCATTCTATTTTGAAAATAAAGAGTATTAGAGATAAATGTGGCTTGTGGTGACTCAAACAGTAGATCAAACATTATTATAAATTCTTATTGGTTAAATTGAGCTACTCTGTATACCTGAGTTTTCATTAGCAGCAATGTTGAGGAGTGTTTGTAATCATTTATAAAACATAGGACATGCACCCTTCATATTGACAGCAAGCTATCATGACTGCTATCGTCCTGAGTTATAGTTTTTATTTTTATTTTTTATTTTTGAGTTACGCTTTTTATTTCTGAATGCTTCTGTGAACCCACTGTGCTAACATAGTTGCTCAGTAGATAGGCATTTCAGCTCCCACGTGGATTTGACTCCAGCACACCGCAGCTACTGTGTGTGTGCGTGTGTGTGTGTGTGGAGTATATCTCTGCTTCCAGCATCTGAGCAGCTTTTGTTCAGGTTGCTTCCCAGAGGGCAACATTTAGGTGAGCTGGGAATTCTAAACATGACCTGTAGTGTGGGAATTTATACTGTGTGCCTCATCTGTTTTCCACATACACCTCAGGGCTTTTATTAGCATTTCTATATGAAGGTAATGTAAGAATAAGCAGTGGCATTGAAAATGTTTTAACATGTAGGTGAAACGATCCATTACCGTTCAAACAAAGCACAAGAAACAACAAAAGAGATGAGACATGCGATGCAGGTATCCCATCGGATGATGTTTTTTTTTGTGATGCTATAATGCATTAATATACTGGCCTGGAGGGCAGACTGCATCTTAGTGGACAACAGATGTGGCAATGTCGCACGTATGAGCCTGTCAGTTCATCCGTACGAGAAGCTACAAAAGGAAGCAACTTTTGCTGTAGAATGAGACTGCTGAATAATAAAAGAAATAAAATCAAAAACTGTTTATATTTTACTGGGTTTGATTTTAGCCTCAGACTTTTTCAGATTTTCGCTAAATTGAGGTCTGGATTTGCTCTGCTCAAACATTAAACAAAGATCAAAAGCAACAACGGGGTTGGATGTCCAGGGTCACAACTGGCTATGTTACCAAAACATTTTTAAGCATTTCACCAGATAAAGGAGCATTTTATTTTACAGCCACAAAGATCTGTTATAATTAACTCTTTACAATCTACATAGAGAAATGGATGTAAATTAGTAGACTACTCAGGAAAGAAAAAAAAAACTGGCTGTCTGACGTGTCTCTTACTTTCAATGTTGAAAGATGACAATTATGTTCTCATACTATACTGGTGGATCAGTCATCATATTTATATATTAGTGTCCTTTGATGATATGGTTGTTGGGGCTGATGTACAAACCCTTTTTTTGTTTGCTAGCACAGCTATATCCCTGAGCTAACCCCTGTTTAACATTCTCCTCTGGGATGACAGATGGGGTGGATACCAAACTGAACTCAGGTTTTTGGTTGCTCTCCACCATTGACATCTGGTTTTAAAGTTTTTCTTTCAGTTTTATCCCATACACATTATTGCATCACATTCGTGTTAAGTGCATTGGGGCAGCTGTCATGATTGGCAGGACAAAACAGGGCACAACGAGCAGGAGAGGTCTGTGTACAGAGGCAAAGAGAATCCAAAACGGTGACCAGAACAACACAAAAAGTAGAAACGCAAAGCAGGGAAACCAGGTCATGAATGGAAATAAACACATACAGGGGATAGACAAAACCTAACAAATAAAGTAGCTAGTTTCAAGTTATTTCAGGAATCTAAGGCCACCAGACACTAGACACACATAAACAAGCATTAACACATTTAAACATCACAGTGACATCACAAGGACAGAAATTCCTGTCTTCATTCCATTATAGATATAAGATGCAAATTTCCAAGCATATTCATTAACACAAACAGCTGATAAATCAACAACAACTTTGCAAGTGAGAGAAAGGGCATCCAAGCATTTTTTGCGCAGATTTTGATACATCTTCTATCACATATGTGTTTAAGATTAGTGTACAATGTTTAGAAACCTTTTCCGATAACAGAGTGTTGCTCCATCTACCCATTTCAACAACAAACTGATGACCTGAACATCTAAAGAGAAACAAAGATCTTACCAACTGTTGATCATGGACAATAGTGATATAACATTCTGGCTCTGTGACAGATTTGCACCTTAGATATATACTCAACCTATTTTCCAAACCTGAGCTATAACAATCCCAAAGTGCCTGTTTTCTTTATCTTTGATTAAGAACAGATTTAAACATCCTTACATCACCAACACTTTGGCCCTCCAAACACTAGAAAAGCCCTAAACATAAGATGTAACTTATATGGGAGAACCATGTTTTTTTTTTTTACCAACTATATCTGGCATATTGTAACACTTTCTTGGATAATGATACTCAGGCATAGTCACTAGTTTTCACCAATACTCAAATGCACATTTTCCTGTAGAAAATGTACAGTGACAAAATCACCCAATACAGCTGCAGTGCTCTCACCTGTGCTAACACTCATCAACTTTTTACAAAAAAGGTCTGAACATACTCAACAGGCTCAAAGCCCCATATGTCTGACCCATAATACAGTATGAGGGCAACCATACAGTCAAATAGAAACAAGGCTTGGTGGTGACTGACTCTAGTTTTATGAAAAAAACCTCAGCAAGGAGAACATAGCCTTCTTGCCTTGGCTTCCTAGGTATCCATGAGTCATCCACTATGATAATTTTGGTGTAATCTATAGACTTAGATATTTGTAGCAGTTAACTACTTCAATCTGCTCACTTGCAAAATGCTATTTTTCATTCTCATTAAGATTACAACCAAGCAGTTAAGATGACAACAAAGGATACATGAAAATGAAAACACAAGGTAAAGTGACTTCCTCACTAAGGCAGCGTCTGCACCATGAACTTAAATAGTGACTTAACAAGGAAATGACAACCAGTTGACTGTACTTAACAGGGACTAACAAGAGAACAAGTAAACATGCAGGTGAGGAGGCATGGCCACACAAGCACAGCCAGGAAATTCATGACAGGAACTCTACTGTGAAACTTGTTGTAAAAACATTGAGTTGAAATTAAGTTTTTTCAAACATACAAATTGTAAATACCTTAATTTTAGAAATGGTATGGTTTACATTTGTGTTCTAATTTTTAAGTGAAATATGTAAGGTGGTTATAGTCAGAAATTAGAGATGATACTACACTATATTGCCAAAAGTATTGGGATGCCTACCTTTACACACACGTGAACTTTAATGCCATCCCATTCTTAGTCTGTAGGGTTCAATATTGAGTTGGCTCACCCTTTGCAGCTATAACAGGTTCAACTCTTCTGGGAAGGCTGTCCACAAGGTTTAGGAGTGTGTCTATGGGAATGTTTGACCATTCTTCCAGAAGTGCATTTCTGAGGTCAGGCACTGATGTTGGACGAGAAAGCCTGGATCGAGTCTCCACTTTAAATCATCCCAAAGGTGTTCTATTGGGTTGAGGTCAGGACTCTGTGCAGGCCAGTCAAGTTCCCCCACCCTAAACTCACTCATCCATATCTTTATGGACCTTGCTTTGTGCACTGGTGTGCAGTCATGTTGGAACAGGAACGGGCCTTCCATGTCTTGGTATGCTGAAGCCTTAAGAGTCCCCTTCACTGGAACTAAGGGCCAAACCCAACCCCTGAAAAAACATCCCCACATCATAATCCCCCCTCCACCAAACTTTACTTAGTCAGGCAAGTACCGTTCTCCTCGCAACCTCCAAAACCAGGCACGTCCATCAGATTGCCAGACAGAGAAGCATGATTCGTCACTCCAGAGAACACATCTCTACTGCTCTAGAGTCCAGTGGCGGTGTGCTTTACACCACTGCATCTGATGCTTTGCATTGCACTTGGTGATGTAAGGCTTGGATGCAGCTGCTTGGCCATGGAAACCCATTCAATTAAGTTATCTATGCACTGGTGTTGTGCTAATTTGAAGGCCACACGAAGTTTGTAGGTCTGTAGCTATTGACTCTGCAGACAGTTGTCGACTTCAGCGCACTGTGTGCTTCAGCATGCATTGACCCTGCTCTGTTATTTTACGTGGCCTACTACTTTATGGCTGAGTTCTTGTTGTTCCCAGTTGCTTCCACGTTGTTATAATACCACTAACAGTTGACTGTGGAATATTTAGTAGAGAGGAAATTTCAAGCATGGACTTATTGCACAGGTGGCAACCTATCATGGTACCATGCTTGAATTCACTGAGCTCCTGACAACGACCCATTCTTTCACAAATGTTTTTAGAAGCAGTCTGCATGCCTAGGTACTTGATTTTATACACCTGTGGTCATAGAGGTGAATGGAACTCCTGAATTCAATGATTTGGAGGGATGTCCCAATACTTTTGGCAATTTAGTGTATGACAAATACCAGAATACTAAAACAAATTGATACAGTAATGTAAATTGTGTATAGGCTATTAACTAATGCTTCTCAATAAGTATGACCTGAAATATAACTATTAAATATTTACGTATGGATGAATTGTTCCTTGGTGTGCACAGTGACCCATTAAACTAAATAATATTTAATGCTTCTGAAAATCTATGCTTATTATTGTTAATGATTTTTTTATTTCTGATATTATCTTGCACCTAAACAATACTGAGACATTTCAGAGTTGCTCTTTTGATTTTTTTCAAAATTTTTGTGTTGGTAGACGCTCATTTTTCAGATATGAAAACAAACATTATATTCATCTCATTTTCTAAATGCGAAATACTGCGGTTGACTGCAGTTTATTAGCATAAATGAAACAGACATTGGTTTATTCCGTGCTATTCCAGCACAAAAACAGAATCTATTTCATTGTGTATTTAATAAATTTCATGACCACTTCGAGCTCCATATCTAAATATGAAAATCGTTTTATGCAATATTTTTTATTTCCTCCATTTTCCAAGGTGAAAAACAGCAGTTTTATTTAGTGGGTTATGCAATGACAGACTTTTTCTGTTGAAATACTTTTCAGCCATTAGCATTCTCCACTGGATTCATTTCCACTATCGAAATGAGATTGGTAATGGCTACCAGCTGTGAAATTCACCATGTCAGTGACTTTTTTTCACTCAAATGCAGCAGCATTTACTGATCTTCTGAGTTCTGCATATACTCTATTAAACATTATGAAGACATTACTCACTGTTGTTTTCATTTTTCCTGTTGAAAGAATATGGCACAATTATGCAGAGTAATATGTAATTTTTTAACAGACACGCTTCTGTGCTTTATCTCTGCTTTGTGAATTATGTGAATATAAAATCCTAATCCTTAAACAAGTTGTGAAATATCTTCAGCCATCTATCATCTATCTTTTTTAGAATCGACATCCAAAACAGAATTAAACTGATGGTTGGCTCACATCGGGGAAAGAATACAGCAGTTAAGCCAGACAGAAACGCCTTCACAGAACACAACGATCAGTTATTTCACTTGTAACATTCACTCGTTTACATATTAATGCTGTGTGTTATAGGCATGCTCTAGCAACGCTCACAAATGTTACCACTGGCTCATTCAGAATGAAATAGCTGCTGTTAGGACTGCTAAGATGACGGGTGAACAATATCTTGTTTGCACATATGCACATTCAGATGCCTTCTTATATCATGGCAATTTCAGGTACAAAAGGGATACATTTCCTTTTATTTAAAAATTGATCTAAAAATAATTTCTTCATCGCAGGCAGTTTTTTCTTATGGCACACAGCTTGTCTTTTTCTGAGCTATTGATTAATCTATTTATTTAGTTTATTAAGTTTAACTGAGAAAGCATTTAACGTTGAGACGCACTCCTGTATCAGTGCAACGAACATAATGTTTTATTGTAGCAGTGCAGTCCTTATTTACCCGATTCATTGCATTATAAAGGTAGTAATGAAGGCTGTCATTACTGGCTGTTTATCCAGTTCACACTCACAGAGGCCTTGAACCTAACCCAAGTGTCACAGGGAGCAAGGCAGGGTGCAACCTGGATGGGGCATCAACCCAACACATAGCCCTCCATCAAAATAAAGATACCTTCTGTATCAACACTTCCCATTGTACCTGAACTGCATGTATGTGGAAAGAAGCTGGTTGCCCTAGAAACGATGCGTGTATAGAGAACATTCAAACTCCACACTTGTGGTTGAAGGCCAGAATGGAACTCATTATCCTAACGGCATGTGGTGCCGACGCAACTTGGTAAGTCATGTCTCATTATATTATTATTTTTGGAAACCCTGAAATAAAATTATCAACAAGGGATGTGCTTTATGATTTTGAAAGTAAAACAGCTAGTTAGTTGGGTTCTGAGTTAATTATTACACTGTAAATGGGGTGGAAAGGTAGGTTTGTCTTCTGATGATTAAATATATCAAGTTTCTGTGTTGTTCTTTGAGATCCTTTCTTGGCAAGTTCATGGCGTCATGCTTCATTTCTTGGAAAGTTCATGGCGTCATGTGGTTAAGTGTGCATAAGGTTAAAGGTTAAAGACACATACAAATAACTCAAATCTTAATGTTAAATCCAAGATGGCTTTTGCTGTGTTGAATGGTAATTCACATCCAACTGTTCCCTACAATGAGACACAGACGATGATATCTAGGTTCAGCAAAACCATGGAAAATGATCAAAGAAGATCTAGTAACAACTGGGAAAAGTGCTATGTATAAAAACATCAGTGCTGTGAAGGATCCTCACTCTTCAATACATTGACACCCTCACCATCATTACACATGAAATACAAGAAAAAACCCTAACGAATATGAGATGCTTTGTTCTTATTTCTAACATTGCTTCTGTATATCATACTATAGACATTTATAACTGCACATTCTACCACGTATTACTAAATGACATCCCCCCTTATTCTATTAGTATGTTACAGGCATAGGAAATTGTCTTTTTGATGTCTGCTGCCAGTATAACATGTCTTTCTGCCAGCATCTCCAATTTTATCACAGGGGCTGCTTTTGGCCTCTACTTACAGCATGACTTTAATATCATCCTGTCATTTGAATTGCCAGGAAGCATCTGAACAATATAGAACACACGTGATGGATGTCATCAGATGATACCCTGCCCACATCATAGCAAATTACTAGGTAATCTCATTATCTAAAAACATGGGACTGACTATCATCCTCAGAGCATGCCTATTGGTCTTATATAATGCAATGAATTGAATTTTTCCAAAGGCAAAGGAGAACATGTTTTAGTGAATTAGCCCCTTTTATAAAGTCCAGAAAGAATGTTCTCATTTATTATAAGTGTTCCACTGGGTGTCTTTTTTCATTTCTTGACATGTAAGTTAAAGCTTTTTAGTGTTTGTGTGAAATATTGCTTTCTAAATATTACATCGTCAGTACATTAAAAGCTGGTCATGTGATATGTATCAATATATTATCCTCAAGGTGCTTTAATCAGTAAGTAAAACTAATGTGGTGTGCCAGGGTGCAGAAATATTTTTTTTTGCTTTCTTTACTGAGAGAAGCTGAGTACCCGTGTGCTTGGAACACGATGACTATTCATACACAGTTTTCATTAAATATGTCCACATACCACTTGAATATCCCTACTGTAATGGTGTCCATCAGTGAATTTAAAGATATGTGCTGCATTTACTGCATTTATGTAAAATACACATTTGCATAGATCCAGTAAGACAGCAATAAATATATTTCATTACGAGGGATTTGCCTGCATTTTGGCTACGTTATTTGGTGTGAACTTTAAATCTTTCATGCTGACCAATTACAGTATTCGAATTTCATTAGTCTTAAAAGTAAGATTTAGCGAATTTGCATATATTTAACTAAAACTAATAAATTAATTTGGAAGTAAAATGCTGAGATGTATAATGAAATACTGAGACAGCATTTATATGAATTCCTGGTCATGAGATGAGACCGCATGATAAGTCCCTTTTATTAATTTGCAATACTCCTGGAATGAAAAACAAACTTCACTAACTTTTTATGGCTGCATCACCACTGTGGCGTGTCTATCAGGCTCCCTATGAATTACCACCAGACCTTTGCCTTCACACTTCATAAACCTTCTATTCAATTATGGAATTTGCCTTTTTTATGGCTCTGTTTGCAATTGAATCTGATTTCAAACATTACACATAGAATGACAATTAGTAAAAGTTAAACAATGTCTTCTGTGTACACCTACCTATAATATTCAGTTTTAATGGAAAAAAAAACAAAGTTGCACTCAGAGAGAGCAGTTTGTTATATTGAAGTATGAATATTTCAGTGTTATAAATTATATCATACAGTTTCATAATGTTTACCTTGTGCAAAACATTGATATTACTTCAAATATATTTTGACACGCAACTGTTTGTGCAAAATAAGTCTATTCTCTCTGTCAGAATTAATGGAATATATACCAGTACATCACAATTTTCATTTGAATTCTCGTGTTAATATCAGCAAGCAAGTTTATTGATTTTTTTCTTAAATACTACCATGTACTAGTGAGTTACATCTCATTATCAAATTACAGAACATAAACAGTACTTTTTGTCTTGAAAATACATTGACATGCCACAATATTTTGCTCATATATGGTTATGAAATGACAAGGCTAATCTTGATATTAAAAATATTAATATTAGACTTTCATGTGCACTGAATGGTTTGTGTTTCCCATACTGGAATGAACTTCCAATACATCGAAATACCATAAGACTACATAAAATTCAAAAATACTGTCACAGGAATAACAGACTCAGGCTTCCAAATGTTTACTTTATGCTTACCTTCAGACGTTTGGGAATATTTCACACACTTTGATCACAGACTGCATATTTTTGTAGTGTCTGCCCTTTCACTTCAGTAAAGGTTAAACATTTTTTATGATTTTCCTGTCTAAACCCAAAGTGGGTTGGTTTTAATTTGATTATTTTTTATGTTTTCTTTAATTTTTGTTTAATGGATGAACACTGGTTTTGTCTTTTGTATTATGTAAGCAACAATTTGAGTATTCAATTAGTAATGCTCGTTTTCTAATAACATGCACTTCAGTTTTGATATAATGTCTTCACTGGGAGCCAAAAAAACCACTCTGTGTTATTCCTGAGATCACATAATAAAGAAAACTTTTTATCCATGCTGCTTAGAGGATCCTGTTCTGAAAGTACAAACAGGTACTACTAATGCTTAGTCATACTGTACCTTTAACACCATATGCATGCAAAATAAATGGTAAAAGCATTCACATAAGACCATAGCAAACAAAGTACGATGTACAAATATAAGTTAGGTAGTCTCCATGTGCATGAATTTTTCATTTTGTCATCTTGAACAATGTTCACAATGTTGAAACTTTATTGAACTTTATAGTTTTTGATATTTAATTAAAATTTGTATACTTTAACCCAAAGAAATTCAATTTTCAGTTTTTGATAGATCAAGTTATGAATCCAATCCAGCCTCTAAGGTGGAATTTGGTCACTGAGGTGTGGGTCCTAAGCACAGATAAATGGGGAGGGTTGCATCAGGAAGGGCATCCAGCATAAAACCTGTGTGAAATCAAATATGCTGACCACAAACAAGTTTTCCATACTGGATCGGTTGAGGCCCGGGTTAACAACGACAGCCATCAGCACTGTTGACCAATAGGGTACTGGTGGAAATTGGGCTACTGTTGGGCAAAGGAGGAGAAAGAGAGGGGGAAGGCGTGTCCAGAAGAAGCAGGAGAAGAGGAAGCAAAAGAGTTGTGGAGGTAAAGGAGGT
This sequence comes from Chitala chitala, assembly GCA_025773905.1. Classification (NCBI taxonomy): domain Eukaryota; kingdom Metazoa; phylum Chordata; class Actinopteri; order Osteoglossiformes; family Notopteridae; genus Chitala; species Chitala chitala. The sequence continues at coordinate 17,605 of JABJVR010047584.1, forward strand.
AAAGAATTGGGATAATAGGAGAGATGAGATCAGTAAGCAGGAGTACAAGGAGACACGGAACAAGGCAAAGAGAGAGGTGGCAGTTCAAGGAAAAGGCATATAATGAGTTGTATGAGAAGTTGAACATTAAGGAAGGAGAAAAGGACTTGTACTGATGGGCTACACAAAGGGATTATGCTGGAAAGGATGCGCTACAAGTCAGGATGATAAAGGATGAAGAAGGGAAGGTGTTAACAAGTGAGGAGAGTGTGTTGAGAAGGTGGAAAGGGTACTTCAAGTAGCTGATGAATGAAGAAAATGGTACAGAGTGTAGGTTAGATGAAGTGGAGACAGTGAGTTGGAAAGTGAGGTGGATTAGTAAGGATGAAGTGCGAAGAGCTATGAAAAGGATGAAAACTGAACCAGATTGTATGAGGACAGCATGATAGCAGTGAGGTGTGCGGTAGGGATGATGGACTGGTTCAAGGTAGCAGTAGGATTGCATCAAGGATCGGCTCTCAGCCCCTCCTTATTTGCAAGGGTGATGGACAGGTTGACAGATGAGGTCAGACAGGAGTTTCCATGGACTGTTATGTTTGCGGATGACATCGTGATCTGTAGCAAAAGTAGAGAACAGGCAGAAATGAACCTGGAGAGGTAGAGGTATGTGCTGGAGAGAAGGGGAATGTTAGTCAGTAGGAGCAAGACAGAGTACATGTGTGTAAATGAGAGATAGGGTGGTGGAATGGTACAGCTGCAAGGAATAGAGGTTGTAAAGGTAAATGAGTTTAAATACTTAGGGTCAACTTAGGGTCAACTGTATTTCTGTTATATTAATGCAAGAAAAAAGCGTGTTAGACTTTTAAATGGATAATAGTGTAGTATTTGAATAATCTATAAAAGGAAATATGATTGTGTCTGAAAAAAGGGAGGGAGAAAAAAAAAAGTTTTAAGAGTAAAATTTGGGGTCCAGGAGAAAACCACATTCACATCAGAAATTTTGTTGTATTGAAATTAGTTTTATTGGTTTAGTTACATTGACCAGCCATAACTTTATGACAAACTGCCTAATATTGAGTAGGGCCCCTGTTTGCTGCCAAAATAGCCCTGACCCATCAAGCCATAGATTCCACTAGACCTCTGGAGGTATGCTGTGATAACTGCCATCAAGCCGTCAGTAACAAATCTTTTAAGTCCTGTAAGTTGCGAGGTGGGGCCTCCATGGATCTGACGTGTTTTTCCAGCACATCGCTCAGATATTCAATTGGATTGAGATCTGGAGAATTTGGGGGTCAAGTCAACACCTTAAATTCATTGTGTTCCTCTACCAGTTTTTGTTCCTTGGACCACGTTTGGTAGGTCCTGACCACTGCAGACCAGGAACATCCCACAGCAGCTGCAGTTTTGGAGTTGCTCTGACCCAGTCATCTAGCTATCACAACTTGACCTTTCTCAAAGTCACTTAAATCCTTACACCTGCCCAAAATTTTTTTTTCCTCCAACCCATCAACTTCAGGGACAAAATATTCACTTGCTGCCTAATATATCCCACCCACTTCCAGGTGCCATTGTGATGAGATAATCAATGTTATTCATTTCACCTGTCAGTGGTCATAATGTTAGGCTGATTGGTGTATTTTAATGCAATGTTTTACCATAGCTGAAAGGCACACAAAGGCAGGTCAAATGTTATGGTGATATTGTTGATGCATGTGACATTTTCATGCCTGCGCTTAATGTACTAGTCAGAAACACTTTTTTCAAGTGTTGTTTTGTTTTCATTGGACTGGTACAGAAGCGGCGTTTTCTCAGATAGGCCAGCTTGAGGGCTCTTCTGTGTCTGGATATTACAGAAATCTTGATCACGTTTTGTTTAATGAGGTTTTTTTGAGATGACAACCTGGGATACCTTCTCCACTCCCCTGCTGAGTTTGACATGGATTACTGCATGAGTGAACTCATTAGTGTATGCTGTTTCTCTCATGTTTATGTATTCATGTTTTTAATGTCAGGCTTGAATATCAGGTGTCCTGGTGCATATCTCTCCTGAGCACGATGGCTCTGTAAAAGTGTGAGGTTTCCATTGTTCTGTTTCACACTGTCCCACTCTTGTAAGCCCCATACATTATGCATATGTCTGGCCCATCATCTTCAAGACTTGATTACTGCAATGCACTTTACTCAGGGGTTGGCTGGGTGCTGTTGTCCAAACTTGAAATTGTCCATAATACAGCAGCTTGATATTTTTTTTAACTGGGAACAAAAGGTATGACCACACTGTGCCTGTCCTAGCTGCTGTCCATTAGTGACCAGTCAAAAATAAAGTTAAATTTTAAGGTTTTATTATTTGTTTTTAAGACATTGAATGGTCTAGCTTATATGTCAGACCTTCTTACTGGGTATGTCCCAACCCTCCCCAAGCTCTTTGAAATCACATTAAAAAATAGCTCCTGATCATGCCAATAATTAAACAAAACACAAAAGATGATCAAGCATTTCCTGTAGCTAGCGGCAAACTGTGGAACAGCCTCCCACTGCACAACAGGTCTTGCCCCAGTTTGAGAAGGTTGAATACTCATTTTTAGTTATTAGCACCCTCTAGTTTTTAGCATGCTTTACCTATCTTACCTGTTTGGTACCAACTTTTTTGTGTTATTACCTATCTGTAGTCTTGTGTTTTAAGTTCATGATGTTTATATTATTGTACAGCACTTTGGTCAGCATTTGTACTTTTTCATGGTACTTATCCTATAGAGGGTCACAAGGGTGGGGAGGGGGGCTAGGGTGGAGCAGGGCCATTCCAGGGGTATATGATTACTGAGGGAGTACAGGGAGCCCAGCACTTCATAGGGGCCTGGAACATATAAAAATGAAGAAATGCAATTAAATGATAATTTAGTATAATTGACATCTTAACAATGAAAACACAGAAACAATGACCCAGCAATTACCATGATTATCAAAAAACTAACAATGTATGATCAACAATTCTCCCCCTACCACCACAGAATGGAAACTGAAGGCAACTACTAGCACTTAAGTGTATGACAAAATTGTAGCACAGGCTATTTGTAACTTAAGTATTGTAGAGTGGGGTTGTATAAGGAAGTTTTTCAGGGGCCCAAAATTTCTTGTGATGTTTCTCCCTGGAGCATGTCCCAGGTGGCTTAAGGTGAGAATGTTCCAACCCATTGAAGGGCACTATAACATATAACACACACACACACACACACACACACACACACCCAGTCTTACACTTTGGGCAATTTGAAAATACTAATCATCTTACAAAGCAAGCCTTTGGACTGTGGAAACAAACTGGAATACACAGAGGAAATCCACTAAGCACAGGGGTAACAAACAAACTACACACACACACACACACACACACACACACACACACACACACACACACACACACACACAGCAGGTCCTGGAGGTGCGAGGCAATGGTGCTAACTGAGGAGTCACCATTCCACCCCCCCAATTTGCTGTTTTCAAATGTACTATAAAAATAAATGTGACTTGACTTCCAAATTCCAGGAAGAACATCCTTTGTCTGTGTTATCTAAATCAAGATAGCTAATGGGTAATCAGCTTTCAGAAATTGGATCACACCATCAGGACTGCTCATCCACATTCAACAACAGTTTTGATATAATCTCATGTCATTTTATTATTCTAAAATGTGATCTGAAAAAAAATTCCCAGGACCTTAATTTTGTAAAGCAGAGAGAAGTTGTATTTGTCCTTCTTTTCATTGTGTTATTGTTAATTTTAACTTGTGTTATTAATGACAGTTTGCTGTGCCAGTTAATGTGGGCTCTTATTTAACTGAAACTTATATACTTTTGACTATAGGACAGTACTTACTGTTAGGTGGATTCCCAGACACCGTTGACCTTGTTTTAATATGCATGTGTGTTCTCACTCAAATATAAGTCACTTTGGACAAAAGTGTCTGCTAAATGAATAACTGTATATGTAATGTAATGTCCTTGAAGTTTTAAGTTGGCTTAAAAACATTACGTGAATTACATTTAATTGATAAGAACATTTAAATACACGGCAATTGTGCAGCATGTGGATTATGGGAGTTAATGCTGTCCTGTACATAATATTTAAAAGCCACAGGAAAAGCTGAATATTGTGTGTAAAAAGCATTCTCGAGAGCTTGTGAAAAATCAACTGGCACATGTTCCAAAAACTGCATGGAGAGGGGTCTTCAGAGAAGGGCATACTGTATTTTTTGTCTGCAGTTAACAAGTATTTCTGTGAAATGTGGTCATGTGATGGTGGGTGAGTACTACAGGAGACATCACCCAAATTGAAAGAGATGGTGGTACCCTTCTACAAGATGTGGAGGAGGCAGCTGAAATTCCCAGTGACATTAAGGTAGAGCTCACTCCAAGCATGTCGAGACTCAAAGTGAGGAAAAGTTAAGTGAGCACAGCAAGCAAACACTTTGTGCCGTGGTGATGACTTCTACTCATACGAGGAGGAAGACCCCATGTAAAAGCATAGATTTTTCCTCAGGAAGTCCTGCTGGGTTGTGTCCAGACATTGACAGGGAGTTCCTTCACGATGCTGAACACAGTTAGGTTGGACAGATGCTCACGTTGTGCTGGATCCTGGCTGACTGTGTTGATAACAGCTGAGAGCACAAGCAGGATTGTCGTGCATGACTGGCAGCCAGCTGTGGCACTCAGAGGAGTGCTGTGTACACAGGGCACAGGAGTGGAGAGTGCCATCTTCAAACCAGGGTAGTTAGGCTGAAGGATTTCATTCTGAGAAAAGAAAATAGTTGACATTATTCAAAATCAAAAAATGAAGAGAAACTCGATAATTTTTGGTTCTCGTAATGGTCTGATAACTGGTTTGACAAACACTTATTTTAAGTATTGAAAACCATTGACCATACAGAAGTAATGTATATGTGTCTCAGGCTGTCTGAGTGATTGGTGATCAGGTACCACATGAGACACAGCAGGTGCTGATGGAGAACTAGAGAATGGTTTACACTCTGCAGGAAGTGCAAAAAATCCTGTCAGGGAAGTCATCTGCAGTATGACAGCAAAAGAGCAGGGAGATGGAAGATTAAAAGTGCAAATTAATTAACAGAGAGTGCATGTTGCTGTTTTAGTTTATATAATGTTGATGGGATGAGTATTGAGAAGACAAGCAGTAAAGACAACTAGGCTGTAAGACTAGGAGGAAAGATCTCATTTCTTCCTTTTCCTGCCTGAACTTTTTTTCTACCAGAGATCAGAAATTCTGAAAGTCAGAGAGAAATAGTTTGACAGCACTGGCAGACAGAATACAGAGGCAGTTCAAAGAACCCAGTGTGGATGTGAGCAATCTGGTGGCAGTGTTGGAGGGCAGTGAGGCAAACCAGGGACAGTCATGCAGGAGTGTGTGTGTGTATGTGTGTGTGTGTGTGAGAGAGAGAGAGAGAGAGAGGGAGAGAGAGAGAGAGAGAGTGAGTGAGTGTGAGATTGGGTGAGTACACTTCCAGGAAGAGTAATTCAGAATCTGAGTGCAGCTAAGTCATACAGAACAGGAATTATAAAAGAAAAGAGTAAGCCACAGATGGATGACTGTTAGCTCAGGTGTGCAACAGTTTCCTGCAAAAACACAATCTACCTGTGTGTTTAGGTGCCACAGAATTGTTGAGAGTTGTCATGAAAAGAGCCCACCTGATGGAGGAATGCAGTTGTGTGCTGTACACTGAAGTCTCACTATGAAGGAGTTGTCAATGGTCTTTTTAATTTGATTACAAGGATTTCAGCAGTGAGACTAATATATAAAGGAATCTGCTGAAGAGGTAAAGCAATGAGTTTCCAAGTGTGACACAGAAGACGTGGTTTAAATGACAAAGTAAAATATAAAGAGAACAGTAACATACCCTTGAATGAACAGGTGAGATATGGCACAACCAGAGTTCTGTAGTGAATAGGACAAATTCTATACAGGATAGGTATCAGTATGGAATGTCTAAATCTATGATTTGCACTATAAGTGATTTTATTTTACTTTATTTCAAGTATTTACCAGTTTTACATTTTTTATGGTTTTAACACCAGGTATACATGTATATAGGTTTAAATAGGTAATCATTTTGGGGTTTGTAATGGATTAATCTAATTTATAATATAATATAGTGTATGGATGTATTTATTACATACATACATACACTCACCAGTTACTTTATTAGGTCAAGTTGTTCAACTGCTCATTAACACAAATATCTAATCAGCCAATCACATGGTAACAACTCAATGCATTTACGCATGTAAATATGGTCAAGACGATCTGCTGAAGCTCAAACTAAGCATTGAAATAGGGAAGAAATGTGATTTAAGTGATTTTGAACTTGAAATGGTTGTTGGTGCCAGACGGGCTAGTCTGAGTATTTCCAAAACTGCTGACCTGCTGGGATTTTCATGCACAACCATTACTAGAATTTACTGAGAATGATCTGAAAAAGAAAAACTATTCAGTGAGCGGTAGTTCTCTGGACGAAAATTTCTTTTTGATGCCAGAGGTCAGAAAAGAATGGCCAGACTGGTTCAAGCTGATAGAAAGGCAACAGCAACTCAAATAACCACTTGTTACTACTGAGGTATGCTGAAGAGCATCTCTGAATGCAGCAGACGGGCTACAGCAGCAGAAGACCACAACGGGTGCCATTCCTGCCAGCTAAAAATAGGAAACAAGGTACAATTTGCATGGCCTCACCAAAATTGGGCAATAGAAGATTGTACAAAATGTTTCTTGCTGAGTCTCAATTTCTGCTGTAACACTTAGATGGTAGGTTAGAATTTGGCATAAACAATATGAAAGCATGGATCCATCCGGCCTGGTATGAACAGTTCAGGCTGGTGGTGGTGTAATGGTATGGGGGATATTTTCTTGGCACACATTTGGCCCCTTAGTACCAATTGAGCATCGTTTAAATGCCACAGCCTATGTGAGTATTGTTGCTGACTATGTCCATCCCTTTATCACCATAGTGTACCCATAACCTGATGGATACTTCCTTTCCAGCATGATAACGTGCCAAGTCACAAAGCTAAAATCATCTCAAACTGTTTTCTTGAACATGACAATGACTGTACTCAAATGGCTTCCACAGTCACCAGATCTCAATCCAATAGAGCACCTTTGGGATGTGGTGGAATGGGGGATTCTCATCATGGATGTGCAGCCAAAATGTCTGCAGCAGCTGAGTGATGCTGTCATGTTAATATGGACTAACATCTGTAAGAAATGTTTCCAGCACCTTGTTGAAACTAAGAATTAAGGCAGTTCTGAAGGCAAAAGTGGAAACAACACAATATAGATGTGTACGTACATGGCCTGGTGGCTCTATGGGTAGAACATCAGGCTGGGATGCAGAAGTCTCCCGGCTCGAATTCCACCCAGCCACCAGGTGCATCCTTGAGCAAGACACCCAGAACTAGCTCATTGTAACACGCATATAAAATGTCCTACCCATTAAGCCTCCAAGTACTCAACGGAATTGTGGTTTTTTTTGCACACATCTCGTCTGGGAGTCAAAATATTATTCTCTTTAAATCTACCATTAAATCTACCATTAAATCAAGTGTTAATTGAAGACTTATGAGATAGGAGTGTTAATAAAAATGATGACAGTTGAGAATGATGAAAAATCAATGAAAAATTGCAGGCACCAAAATTCAGAAAACGTTTCTTTATTTTACACGAGTGCGTTAAATTAATCTGTTACAGCATACAACGTATTGAATTATGAAGATTCATATTAGACACAACCACGTCCATTAGTTATCAAGTGCGCACATTATTTGTGTGTTGTCTGTACTCCGATTGGTCATTCAGCAATAAGTCTTGAGTTCATCTGTTTACATTTACTTTTACTTCTTGTTCAAAGGTGCCTGCTTGGGTATTTAGAAATACTTAACTACATTTTACATTATCATTTATTTTAAGTATCAACGTCAGTATTATTTATCTTTAATTATATATTAATATAATTTTATAATTTAATACATCCTTTGTGTGTTGCATCGGACGTACTAAATGTGTTCGTCTGGCTGACGATCTTAAGTGGGGCTTATTTTTGGGGTAGGGCTTATATTACAAGCATCCTAAAAAATTGTGCTAGGGCTTATTTTCCAGTTAGGTCTTATTTTCGGGAAAACACGGTGTATAGAGACAGAAAGTATATACAGTGGTCGCTGAACATACAATATGAGCGACTGGCTGCACCTTGCAACCTGTTTGAATAGGATTACCAGCATATCTAAAGCAGGATACCAAAGATCAAAAAGGAGGACACAGAACACAATTATATATTGTCAATTCCTGTAATTCCTCGCAAATCCGGTGTCACTGTTCCCTCCCTAAATACCCACGTGTTCAGTGTCCAAATGTATTAGTAATTACCAGTTGTGTCTCATTTCATGTCCTTATTTAAACTCTCCCTGTGTGTTAGGATGTCGCCAGTTATTTTGATCCTTACTATGTATTGATATATGTTAGATCCTAGTTTTGTGTTCCATGCTAGCCTTTTCTCATGTCCTCCTTTTGCCGGACGTCTGGTAACCCAATGTTTGAACAAGTTGAGGACGAGAGTGTGGGTGCGCTTTGTTTCCCGCAAGGTGTGAGTGGCAAACCACAAGATGCCTGGTTAGCCGCTTCTCGCTTGCTGGCTCTCTGTCTCTTCAAAAAGGTAAAGTGCAGGTTGATTTGTCTTTATTCTTTAATTAATTTCATTGATTTGTCTTTGATATTATTTAGAATTGTTATTTGTTATGAAAATTACTTTTATTTTGCATAAAATACCAAGCTAACTGATTTTTATATTAATATTTTTGGGGGTATGGAATGGATTAATGGGATTTCCTTTATTTTCTATGGGAAAAATTGTTTCAAGATATGAGTTTTTCGCATTACGAGTAACTTTCTTGAACGAATTAAACTCACTAAAGTCAAAGTGCCACTGTATATGGAATAATCCTACTCCCCATCCCCCTGGAAAAATTTTCCCCATGTATACATTTTCTTTTTTACATCATATAGGTTTAACACAAAATGGTCATAGACATTTCTGTAAGGTAGTGATATAAATTACTTTTGCTCACTCTAGAAGTTGTTTGTAATTAATTGAATGTTGGATACTTCCACTTTCTGTTCCTAAAGCAAATTTATGTTGTCATTGTACACACTGGCATTTCACTAATCTCATTAGTCACGTAGAAATTAAATTATATGGTAATGCTGTTACAAACTGCATTCATTCATAAAATAAATGTAAATGTCAATGCATTAAATAGATTTAATCCATTTTTGTTACACACTCTCAGTCATTTTCTCATAATTCTGTCTTTGCTAAACACAGTGATTAGTATTATTGTATTCAGTGCTTTCATCAGTTGTCGCAGCAGATCGGTGAGCATTGGTTTGAATTGAGAAACCCACGATTACAGGTTCAGATGGAGCTCTTCTGCATTTCCATCTTCTGTCTTCATTTGACTAATTACTGCCGATGCTTGTATGCAATATAATAACTTTTTTAGGTGTCCAGTCCTCTATATATTTAATATCTCTCTCTCTCTCTCTCTATATATATATAT
>JABJVR010047585.1:5953-27198 GCA_025773905.1 Chitala chitala
ACCTAATAAACTAATCATAACGAGGTGCAGGTGGCAATTAGGTCAACATCACTGCAGATTAGTTTGTTTTGCCAGTCAAATTGCAGAAGCCAGAATATTGAGCATGTCATTTACCTCAACCAACAATAAGGCCAAGCTACAAACTTGTTTAGGCTTATTTAAAAGAAACTTTAAGGGCTGGAACCAACTTTAAGTAATCCAAAATTAGGTCCTTTAATGCAGTAATCAATATTGATGATTATAGTTAATACTGAAATAAATCTAAATAGACTTTATGGCATTTGATGAATGCTGACATGTTTAATTAACAATAAAATGATTAATTAATAAAACTGAAATAAAAGATTTTTGTTAGCACAAATAAATTACTGTTCCTGATTTTTATGTACTTTGTAGTTATGTGACATTAAAGTAATAATGCATTATACAGTATACTACTTGCAGAGCTGGCCCTCGCCAGTTTTGTGCCCTAGGCAAGATTTGAGCTGGTGCCCCTTAGACGCCTCTATGGATGGATGGCGCCCTTAGCATTTACCTCTACGGCCAATGCCCAGGGCCAGATCTTACTGCTTGAGTATTCTGATTATCTCATTGGATGTTGTAGGCTATTAAGTGTGTTTGGTTATCATATCATGCTTGTTCCCAATTAATTTTTGGCCTCAGTTTATGCAGACACTTGATCATCAGTGCCAATTGTCCTGTCCTGTGTTTCATGGCTGTCATAGCAAATTTAGCTAATTAAGCCCCATATACAGCTCTCAACTTATCCAGATCAACTTATACACGCGTATGTATTGTAAAACATATAATCCACTTATTTATCTTTAGTTTGTCTTAGAAATCATTAATTAAAATATCTAGTGTTGCTGTCCTAAAAACCATGAAAATCAAATTTATGTGTGTGTGTGTGTGTGTGTGTGTGTGTGTGTGTATGTGTATGCACGTGCATGCATGTGTACATGCATATGTTTGTGTGTATAGAAATAGAATGGAAAAAGGAAGCACTGTATGTATCAAGAGAATATAATGCATAGATTCAAATAAATGTACATGACTCAGTCAGAGCAGAAACAGTTCACTTTTGCTGATGTCAGAAGTGTTGGTGTTTTGTATTTCTGTTGTGTTTCATGGCTGTGACGTGCTCTTCCTCTTGCTTAGCATCTTGTCTGTTCTTCCACAGTAAAGAGTGCCTTGTGAGCTCCTCAGGGATTGATAACACAGAAAATGGCCTCTCAGGATCCAAAGCTGAGTCAAAATCGACACCAAAGAAGGCATGAATGGATAAACTATGGTTATACTACTGTGACACCAATATTAAATATGCAAACGTATGGAGCGATGTATGGTAACATAAAAATTGACTGTTTTTAATTTTTTTTTTAGCACCTGATGTGTTTTATATGGACCAGATATGCACTCAGAAAAAAGTACATGCATTTAAATTGTCAAAAAAAAAAAATGTTAAGACTGTGTCACTGCACAACACCTAAACGGACTTTCGGCTTCATATTAAGCACTCTAAAATCTGTAAGTTTCATGCTACCTTTTGCTATATGGTTAAACATTCTAATGGAATCGTAATATCCAAATACACACGCGCGCACACACGCACGCGCAGACACACACACACATAATTTAAAATCAATTAAAATGGAGTTAAACTGACAGTTATTTTAATGTGTGATCTTATTTTCTTTAGACTGTAGAAGCAAAAAAAAACATTAGATTCTTAACACTTAATTTGAATATTTGAATGCATATTGAAGTATACACAGTACTATGAATTACTTGTTTAAATTTAAATATCTTATGCAGCTTTTTTACATATGGCTCTTTAGACCATACTAAGCTAATGCGTTCAAATGTTATGGAACTTGTGCAGATTTAGGAGAATTAACAGATAAAGTTTAGCATAAACACTTGATCAGAAACTACAATATTACTAACAATAAGTAATGCTATTAAGGATAAGTACAGAAGTAATACGTTGCAATAGGTAACAATAAAGCAATAATCCACATTTGTGCAGTTTGTTCATTTGCTGTGGATCTGAGATGCCTGTATAACTGTGTAAGGCATGCGTAACATCAATAATGAAGCAAATGGCCAAGACATTTTTTACTTACCTTAACAGGAAAAGCTACAGCCATAGAATAAAACCGATGCAAGTCATAGAAAACAAGCTGTTGCCGTTTTGCATGCCAGAGAGGTAGATAATTTTTTACTGAAATTCACAAAAATAACCAATCACATGCTGAAAGTAAAGTGAAAAGTTAAGTTCTTATTTTGAGACTGGATTTCATGAGTATAATTCACGTCCGGACTGGTAACGTTTGACGTGAAAGAGAGAATGTAAAGGGAAGGAAAAGACAGCTGTGATGGTGTTATTGGGCCTTGCATGTACAGTGTGTAAGGTGATCTCAGCTTGAGATAAACACATGTGCCTGTACTGTAACATGTCGCACCTTCTGATGAGAAAGAGGAATGAAAAACAGTACAATTGAACTACCACCTGCTAGACAGATGAAGATAAATTACTGTGCTAATGACTGAAACAGAAAGAACCATCATTCTCTGTTCAATTATACCAATTATTGAAATTAGTGCTTTGAATAATTAACTGATGCACTTTTAGCATGCCAAAAGGTAAAGGCTTTATATATTTCCATAGCTTGTTGCAATAAATTTAAGTCTTCCTTTTGAAATGACTAAACATCACAGTTGCTGAAGGGACGGGTTCAGTATCACCACACATGCCTACGATAGACATCAGTCATGATGCCAACGCAAATAAAAAGCAGCGTGTTTTGTCAACACGAGCGTTAATGCAAGCTGTTCGCTCTCCTGAGCTGCTCCGATACTCATTCAGTTCATTTACTCTGATGGACCAGCTTCATCTCACCATGAATGTAGTCATCATTTTCCCTGTTGTTGAAATGTTACCTCCTCCTGAAAATAAGCAGAAAAAAAAGTCAGCTCAAGGGGCCACTGATAGGTATATTTGTCATCATGGCTGGCATGACATATGTGCTTTGCACACACATGTAAATTAAATTATGATTGATGCATGTTGAAGATAAAAATATTCCTGAGGTAACTGAACAATTTTAAAGTGAAATTTCAGATATATAACAAAACAACAACAGCAGCAGCATCAATAAATACAACAGCAACAATAATCAGCATCATCGTAGATACTGTTATTATAACTCATCAGTAATTTCCATACTCTTAAGTCCTCTAATTTTCATTAAGGAATTCCTATTTTTCATATTTGCCAAAAGTTTTAGATAAAAATATCTATTTGAAAAAGGGAAAAAAGGGAAGCAGCAGGGCAGAATGCAAGATCAGGTCACAAAATATGCATTAAAGGTCAAGGACTGGTGACACTTGTGTACAAGAGTAAGCCATGTTACATGGGAACAACACCAAGGAAGTGGCCTGGTGGCTCAATGGGTAGGGCGTTGTCTGGAAAGCGCTTTGAGGCACATTGTTGCGAAACGCGCTATATAAAAATAAATTGAATTGAATTGGAATGTGGAAGTCCTCCAGTTTGAATCCCAGACCAGTTTCCAGGTGTATCCCTGAACAAGACACTTTGCACAAGCTCCACGGGTGCTGAAACATGGCTGCTCAGTGCTCCCCCTCAGGGAGATGGGTTAAATGCGGAGAATGAATTTCCCTGTTGTGGTCTAATAAGGGGTTAATTTAAGTAAACAATAGTATTAATAACTAAACATAACAAAACACACGTAAATATTTATCAAGAGAAGGGAAAATATATAACAGAGGAAGTGTTATATGGGATTTAAATCCACATAATGTTAACCCTTGAAAAGACACACCATCCAAAATTAATATGTAAACAATGAAACTGAAGTGCTTTCAATGCAAAACGCCTCTAAAAAAAACAGTTAAACACTCCCTCAAAGGGTTAAAGACCATTGGTAGCTTAGAAATGCACAAAGAGATGTAAAAATAGATGTTCTCCTTTGGTATATTGCCATTAAAGGTGGTACAGTGGCCTTGGACTTAAATCAAATCTACATGTCTGTGGAACAGACTCCAGTCCGACTGTTGAGTGTGTTTACTGTAAAAGTATATAGACTGAGTGAACTAGGGGTTTACTTTATGAGACATATCATTCCTAATCAGTTTTTACATAATATTTACAATAAAGTTAAGAGTAATTTCCGTTACAAATGTTGTTTGACTTGTGATTTTGAGAAACTATGGCTTCTGAAAGTGATCAAAGTCTTAAGGAATGTGTATAAAATGTATTAGTAGATACAGCGCGCTGCAAAGTTATAAATTAAAAATATTGTAGTTGAATAATGTTACAAAGAAACCAACAAAAATCATGCATCTATTTCATTATAAATCTATTTACTCCAGCTACCAGTGTCACAGTTACTGGCACCCCCTAAACATTACTCTAAATAAAATGTACAAAATGTAAACCAGCATTGAAATTCAATTTATTAAATTATGTTAAAGTGTTAAGGAATTATACTGTGATCATTACATCACTTTCTGTTTCACTAGAGTATAAAATGAGGTAACATGCAAGCAAAGTCCCTTTATGATCCAGCAATATGAAAAAAAAAATGAAACCACTGGCAGTTAAACAAAGACAGATGGTCATAGATCTTCATTAATTGGGCAAAGGCTACAAGAATATCCACAAAAATTAAATATACAACTCAGCACTGTCAGGGCAATTAAAAAATTTTTTAAATATGGGACAGTTGAAAACATGACAGGTGCCGGGTGCCTACGCATGTCGCCCTCCAGGGTGTGAAGCAGGATGGTGACATCTGGAAAAAAATCCCCAGGAATCACAGTGAAACTAAGGCAGACCTTGGTGGCATCTTGGGTTTAGCAGCTTTTAAAAAGCGCTATCAAATGCCACCTTTATAATTACAAGCTCTTTGGGAAGGCTTGCAAGAAGAAAGCATTTTCTGACCCAAGAGACAGAAGTAAGCACCTGTAATTTTCCAGACATCATTTCAATTATGACTGGACAAAGGTGCCTTGGTCAGATAAAATCAAAATTTATCAGTTTTGTCAGATCCTGCATTGGCATGTTTGGTGTCGCACCTCGTACCCACAGTGGTATACGGTGGTGGATCAGAAATTTTTTGGGGTTGTTTTAGTTGTAGAGGTCCAGGGCCACTAGTTAAGGTCACCGTCTTAATTAATTCCGCCAAGTATCGGGCAATGTTGGCCAACAGTGTGGGTGCATTGGGCCATAGGTGGGCTTTCCAGCAGAACATTGATCCAAAGCACACCTCAAAATCCACACAAAAATGGTTCTGAGACAGCAAAATCAGTGTTCTGTAATGGCAGTCATCAGACCTCACTTCCACAGAAAACCTGAGGGCAGAACTGAAGAAGCAGTTGATAAGAACAAACGCTAAAATGAGATTTATCTAGAGAGGATCTGCATATTGTGAAACATGCCTCCAGATATGTGCCTTTTCCTTATAAAACTGTACAGGAAAAGACAGCATGGTATCATCATTACCAGAGGTGGTTGCACCAAGTACTGAACTATGGATGCTCAAACCTGACACCATTAGTTGGAGACAATTGATTTTTAATGAAATACATGAAAGGTTTTGGTTGGTTCCATTGTAACATTAATAAACTACAGTATTTTTTGCATCTTGGTATTTTGAGTTTGACTTCCTGATGTTATTGTACACATTATTTCATTTACAATTACCTTGTGTTAAAATGAAATAAGCTGAAGCAGAGTGAATGGTGAAATGATGGAGATCAGTGCTATTATTTTTATCTTTTGACTGATTTTATTTGTATCTACATTGATTCAGTGAGTGAGTTGTTTATTACTAAAACAAGAACGGAATAAAAATGATAGAATGGTGAGGTGATTTCACTGTTTTCTTTTTTTTTCTCTGGTTAAAGCCTTCCTAAACACTTGACTATTTCTTCTGAAATCAGGGGTATTCTGACATGTCAAATGTTATTTCTAGAACCTGAGTAATAAGGGCTGTATTATGGAGACTGGAGGAAGTGTGGTGGATTTCCCTGCAATGCTAGATTAGCACAGTATTATTACAAAGCACTCATGAACTTTACTAGAGCAGAGTGCAATGACAACACTGATAACATCCCGTCACGACAACGTGTGATTGAATGAATTGGTTCATCTGCAGATTTATATGGTGAAAAGAATGCTAAAAAAGTATCCCTACATAGCAATCTTAAACTTAACCAAGAGAAAAACATCAAATATTTGCTATAATTGTGCTATATTTACAGTGAATGTCCTCAGTACATGTTTTGGCCTGGAAACCTCCTCCAGTCCCCATCAAACCCAGGATGAATGTGAAAAACTGCTATAATATTGTTCTTTCCATGGTTTTAAAATATGTTTTTTTAACTTACTGTGTTGGTAGGAAAGATACTGTGAACGCTGTGTCACCCTTACTGTGTGCTCTGTGTCACCCTTACTGTGTGTAAGTGTCACCCTTACTGTGTGCTCTGTGTCACCCTTACTGTGTGCTCTGTGTCACCCTTACTGTGTGTAAGTGTCACCCTTACTGTGTGCTCTGTGTCACCCTTACTGTGTGCTCTGTGTCACCCTTACTGTGTGTAAGTGTCACCCTTACTGTGTGTAAGTGTCACCCTTACTGTGTGCTCTGTGTCACCCTTACTGTGACACCTGCTTTTGTTTTGAATCCTGCCTTGTCTGTTTAGTTCTTACTCAGTGGGTAAGTACATGATGTAGTGTTGTGGGCATTTTATATTTTGAATTTGTCTTTAAACCAGTTTAAGTTCATTAACAGTCTGTACAAACGTGTCTTTTTCTGAGTTTTAAGTAATTTGCTGTTGTCACAAGAAATTGTTAACTGCCTGGTGGAAAATAACACTTTGAAACCTTTTTTCCCCAACAAATAGAATAACACTGTTAATGTGCATGTTTGTACAGCCTGCTGTATCAGACAAAGGAATCATGGACAATAATGGAGTTTCCAAATTATGTCTTATTTTTTTTTTTTTCCAGAAAATCACCTCCTTCACCCCTATAATCTTTTTCCATTCTTTATGGAAATTCCATTCTTTGATGTTGATTAAATCATTCCGTTATTTAAATAATGTTTTGTTTTTTGTTCCATTTACAATTTTAGCTGTTTAAAAAAGCTCAATGAACTTTGTAACTGTATTGTTGCCTAAACTGAAATCTTTGTAAATATACATGTTAAAAATTCTTGATTCAAAATTCTCTTTTTTGCTAGCATGGGATGTTATAATCAAGGATTACCTCCCTAGTCTGAAAATATTGCACATCTTTCGGTACAAGGCAACAAAATGCAGTTAGCATCTAACCAGACGTGCATTGGTAGCAGTTCAGAATATTTACATATTAGCTGAGCCAATCAGGTTCACTGAGCATTTAGTTGCACTAATGAGAGCTTTAATCTGGACTGACTCTGGTGTATGTTGAGACATTATCAGTGATTCCAGGGCAAGGCTTCGGTAAGCCCTCTATGACACTGAACAAGAACAGAGTTTGAGAAATTAATCTATAATCACACTAAAAGCTTTAAATAAGAGTTTGATTTGTAATTCTCACATTGGCTTGGTTTTGTTTTAAAAACAACTGAAAAAGTACAATATGACTTGCTAAATACTTTCTTCTGGATTTAAAACAGTCATGCATTTAATTATGTAAAGCAAAAATGTTATGGTGTGGAATAGATGTATATATTTTTTATGTTAATTCAACAGAAGTTTTTTCCTCAGTGTAGATTACATTACTCCATTGCTTACCTTTTTGCACATACACACCACGTATTAAACTCTCTACACACATTCAAAATGCAGCTGTTAGAATGGTTAGTGAATGCAAACCATATGACCAAACATGCTGCTAAGCCAAAATATTATGATCACCTGTCTAATATGATAATGGTAGTCCCCATACCACCAAAACAGGTCTGACACGCTGAGGCATGAACTCCAAGACATTAGCAGCAGGTCCTTTACATTCTCTAATTGTGAGGAGGAGCTGCTGCACATCCCACTTGTTGTTCCAGCACATCCCACAAATGCTCCATCAGGTTGACACTGGGGAATTTTGGTACTACAGCAGCACCTCGCACTTTTTGTCATGTTCCTCAAAATATTCCCGAATATGTTGTGCAATGTGGCAGGGAGTGTTGTCCTGCTTAAAGAGGACACTGCCATCTGGGAATATTGTTGTCATGAAGGGGTATTTCTGGTCCTCAACAAAATTTAGGTAAGTGGCATGGATCAGATCTACATAAATCACCAGGACCCAGGGTTTCCCAGCAGAACATTGCCCTGAGCATCATGCTATCTGCACAAGCTTGTGCTCTTCACATAGTGAATCTTGGTGCCATCCCTTCCTCAGTTGAACAGTGCACATGTCCACATCTGTTCACACAATGGAAAGACAATGACACTCATCCAACCAGTCTGCCTTCTTCTATTGCTCCAAAGTCCAGTGCTGGCACTCATGTGTCCATTATAGGTGATTTTGATGGTGCACAGGGATTAGCATAGGTACTGTGATTGGTCTGCAGCTACACCACCCCACAGGCAGCAGAATGTGCCACTTGATCCCTTCTGTCAATTTGGACCAGGTGGGATAGCCTTTGTTGTCCTCCTTGGACCATTGTTGATATGTACTCACCACTCACATGTCACCACTGTTGACCAGAGGCATCCCATGATGTATCTTTGATATTTTGTTATGTGACTGCTAGCGTTTGTATTATGTACTAACCCCCTCTCTTGTTCTGTCCATATGTGTACCTGGTGATAAACTGGGTACAAGCTGAGCGGGATGCCTTATTAGAGTCACTGACATCCAGAGTACCCCCCACCCACCCCCCCAAGTAATGCCTTGAGCCTGCAGAGAGCTGTTCCCACACTTGGCACACAGAAGGACTCCTTAATGTTATTTACATTCATAGTCTCCATTTTCAGATGTGTATTCTGTAATGTTAGCATACCTAGGAGGGGATGGGGAGCCAGTCAACTTTGGACCCCCAGAGGTTTTGTCTCCACACTGTGGAGTTTTTAGATCCTCTCCTCTGGATTTATCTTTATTTTTAACCTAAATCACCCGCCTATTGTTAATTTAGTATTATCTCTTAGTTTTCTCTGTGAAGCATTTTGAGCAACTTGTGAAAGGCGCTATATCAGAATAAATTGAACTTGAACTTGTTCTTTCTGTTCTCACGTGTGCATGTGAGACCTGTTGTGCACCCTTAGGTTTCTATGATTGGGTCCAGGCCACCTGTAACTGTTCCCACATAAGTAGTCAAACAACTGATCAAAGAAGAGGTGGCAGCCACTATCTGGGTTATAATTTATGGTGTTTGAGTGAGTTTTTTAGGGGCATGTTGGCTCAGTGGGTTGCACTGTTGTCTCATACCTTTAGGCTCATGAGTTCAAATTTCCCCCCCAGCACTGTGTATGGCAGAGGATATTTGCATGCCCTTCCTATACATGTGTGAATTTCCTCTCACATCCCCAAAAATATGCTGGTCAGGTAAACTTGGCAACCCACACTGTCCTTAGTGTGTGGGCACTGCAATGGGTTGGCATCTTGGTGTCAATTGCAATTTGCCCTAGTCTCCAGGCCACCTCTAGAAGGAGTGGTTAGATGGATATATAGATCCTAAGTTTATACATTTTTTGCTTACAATTCCTTTCATGTAATTTGTATTGTAATGTAGCTTGTACCGGTTTTACTGTATGGATAAAGTTTTTTTTTCAACATAATATTTCAATGCCATAAAATATATTTTAAATTCTTAAATAAAAGGACTGAGTTTAGATTTCATTCTAAAGCACAGACTAGTGTTTGTCATATACACATTGTAAAAACATTGAACATTTTTATTTAAGTTCCTAGCATGTCAATGAACTCTCTTAATACACTGGAAAAGCTTACATGGTGACTGTGTTCATAATTTCACATCTGTAGTAAATTCCAAAAGCAAATATTGATAATTTTCAGTGCACTTAATAAGTGTTTACTAATGCTTGAAAAAGACAGTGTTTAAACCAAGAGTCAGTATTTATTCATATAACATCGGTATTATATAATAATCTGGATGATTATGGCTTGATAAAGATGTATAGGTCCAGGTGCAGGTCTTCGGCTGGAAAACATACAGTAAAGAAAAGTGGTACAACTTGGCATACAACAGGTGTTCACATATGTCCACATGTCAGACTGAAGTACCTTTTATATCTCTGTAACGTAATGTTACAATACCTTGACTTAAAGTTCATTTAAGACTGCAGTCCTGCAAAGAGTGAAATGAAACTTGTGAAATATTGCAGTATTGCATGTTCTCATGTGCATTTGTGTGTTCATGTATGTTTCAATAACATTTTCACTTATTGGCTTAGCA
Source organism: Chitala chitala (assembly GCA_025773905.1). Taxonomy (NCBI): domain Eukaryota; kingdom Metazoa; phylum Chordata; class Actinopteri; order Osteoglossiformes; family Notopteridae; genus Chitala; species Chitala chitala. Next base: position 16,375 of record JABJVR010047585.1, read on the forward strand.
GGTGCATTTACCAAAATAAGTCTACTGGAAATCAGCAGACCAAGAAGAAGTTGCAATAATTACCTTTCTGCTTTGTTTCCACGGCATCTGAATTTCTTCCTACCTAAGAGAAGCACAGACAAAGGGAAATAAAAACAGCAGACAAAGGAACTAATCTGTGATTTAGTCCTATTGTATGCTTCTATATACAAATAACAAATAAACGTATTCACTTTGGGCTGTTCTTTGTTATTGTCACTCGTTAATTGAATAATTCCCTCATTAATTGAAAAAATTAGTAATCCATGTAGCGAAATAGGAGTTAAATAAAAGGTAACCTAACCTAAATCAACAATAAAATTTTCTAATTAAATTTTGTGCTTATCTATAACAATAATATAATTGGTATTATTTAAATCTTTGCATTAACAGTTATAATATTTAAATGAAGAACACCATAACAGAGATGCAACATAACAAAAAACAATACGGCAAACATATTTTCCCTCATTATGTAACATACAGGACTGTTTTATCATGTGCCAGTTATCTCTTTTAAATCGCTAAGAATAAAGTTTAAGCAAAACAGTTCCAAGTGTATAAACTGGGATATAATCTTCTCTGGCTGTACTCACTGAGAATAATGGCGATACCAAGGCAGAAAACGACCGCTGCAAAAATCAGTCCGCCCTTTCTAATCAATTCATAATCTCACATTTTGAAAGAGACAGAAAGAGAGAGAAAAATGCACATTACAAGAATGCATTTGGTTTTTGAAATACACAGATATCGAGATTTCAACAGATAAGGCTTCTTATGTATGTAATCTCTTTGGTACTGAGAATGTGTGTTCTGGGAAGCTTCTGAGGTAAATTTACATGACAACATTTCCTCTGTTTTATTTTATATTATATATAAAGAGTACTATGAGTGCTTATTTATACGAGAAATAAGCAGGGTACTTACTGTATGTAAAGTCAGCATCAGCATGGTGGGTAATTTCTGAGGAGATAGAAAAATATATTTATGAAGCTAAGCAATGCTTGCAAGAAGGAGCACAAAATTCAACAATTTAATTGTAGCACATTAGCTATAAACAGGTGTGTGAATATTCTTAATTGGTTAGAATTAGTTTAGAGACTCGCTTAACAAAACAGAAGTGTGCTATAGTTGTGTTGACAATCACATCAAGTAACGTATTTCATTGTGATAATCCACGATTCATGCACAAAAATGGTGAATTACATTTCTATAACATGAATAAGTAAATGATGTTTAAAATATTCAGTCATACAAAGAATCTAAAAACGACTTTACCTTCATTCATATTTGCAGTGTTGTAGTGTCTGAGGTCCCCTAAACTGTAGTGTAATGATTAGCAATGTTTTCCCTTATTCATTACACACAGGTGTCCCTCCCTTGACCACCTGCCACTACGTCTTCGACAAACCATGTGACCAGGCGGCCTAAAAAGCATCACTACCAAACAATACTGAAAGGAATGTGACTAGTTACATATTAATGAAATGGTACTAAAGTCATGTTCAGTGTACCTAACATTATGTAAAATCATGCTGTACGATTTATTCCAAATTTTCAATTTGATTTAAAACACATTAAAGAAATACAATAAAGGTTTGTTAAATAAAACAATGTTACGCCAACACCTTCATGTATTAAATAGCATAAACATGTATGACTCTGGAAATTCTTAATGCAATTCAAGATTGGTCTGGGCTAATGAATAGTTAAGATTTAATCACAAATTATTTAGGGGTTAACTGAAGGACTGTATCTTTTTCCAGCAAATCTTAGTGAGTAAAAAAATAACTATAGATTACAATGTAGGGTAATCATTTGGTTAGTATAAGCATCGAGGGCACAGTTTTAGACTGGTTCACCTCCCACCTCATCTATAAAATATAAATCCCTACATTGGCCACTTGTTATCTTCTTTTGCTGCCTTCACCTGTGATGTTCCTCAAGGGTCCACACACATACACACACACACACACACACACACACACACACACACACACACACTACAGGCAATTTACAAACACCAATCAGCATGTCTTTGGATGGTGGGTGGAAACAAGAGAAGCCAGAGAGAACCCACCAAGCATGGGGAGAACATGCAAACTCCACACACACAGACCCAAGGAAGGAATCAACTCCTGAGCATGGAGGTACGAGGCATTGTTATGACATATAGAACCACCTTTATGTAAAACCCTGTGACCTTGGCTCTTTGATCAACATATTTGCTGGTCTGGAAGATATCAAAGCAACATTTTCTTCAGATAAGTAGAAATAAATCTGACGTTATTACATTAGACCCACCAAACTGCAAAAATTATTGTTTTCTCAGCTCTCACCCTCACTAAAACAATAAGCGCAAAACTTGGTGTTAATTTGGACTCTAATCTCAGATTTGATCAACAGATAAATTCTCGTTTTGTAATAATCAGTTATTATTATTATTATTATTATTATTATTATATTACAATAAATGTGTTTTTATATTATCTTTCACAAACCTAAGGTCAATACTGAAAAAGAAATTAATATGTAGTGAAACACAGAAATGGCTAAGATGGAGACATTGTTTACAATCACAAATCATTTTCTAAAGTCCTTGAATGAGTTTAAAAGGGTTTACACTCTTTTCAGCCATTAGTTTTAGGTTTTTCTAAAATTATTAGTGTAGAAGAACTGCAGCATGCATTTGATTAAGACTACCCAGACAAGTGTTCTAAAATTCTGGTAAATAGGTAAGCAAGTATTTACCAGATATGTAAGTACATATTTACCAGAATTTTAGAAGGGAAGATTTGAAATGAGGAAAGAATATCAGGGTTTCAGCACCTTTGGAAGAAAGAAGGGGACAAGGCAAGCAGTATTACACAACTGGAAAAAAGCAGTCTTTACAACAGAGGATGAAGGTATGATGTGGAAGCTGTCAATGTCTAGAAAATTGTTGGGTGAGTTTTTTGGGACCTACAAGAAGTACGTAAGTCTTGCAAGAGTTCAGCTGGAAAAAGTCATGCAGGTCTAAATGACTTGAAAACAAGCCATTAAGGTGAGAGGACAGAAAGATGGCAGTGACCTAGTTTAAACAACCTGCATATCATTGTGATACCAATGAAAGTTGTGACCAATTAAGGGCAAGTATAAAGATAATGAACAAAATGGGACCAAGAACAGAGCCTTGTGCAATGGGTTGATATCTGTGCTTGCTCATGCAGATGGATTGAGTGCAGCCAGAGAAACAGGACATGAACCAAGACCAGCGACAGTGATGCATGTAGAAAAGGGATGGAAAAGCAGAACACGATGACTCACAGTATCAAAAACAGCAGTAAAATCCAAAAGAACAAGGATGGAAAGAGATCCAGAGTGAGCAGTAAGCAAAACATCATTAGGAGGTCTCAAGAGAATACAGTGAGCAAGATCCAGTTTGAAAGAGCTTGAGAGGATTACTTGTCGAAAGAAGGTGTAGATATAAGAGGCCACAGTGATTTTAAAATTTTTTCATAAACTGTAAGGCTACATATAGGTCTATAGTTAAGTGAGGTGGCATCAGCTTTAGGTCTCTTTAAAATCAAAGCAATAGCAGCAGTCTTTAAGGCTCATGGGACGTCACTGGGACCGATGGACAAATGAAATAAGCCAGAGAGGTACAGAAATGTAGTAAGCAAACCATAGTAAGTAACATAAGTGCACAAAGACAACTACAGAAAGGTTTAAATTTTTTATATCAGACAAAAGCAACATCAGTTAAGGAAAAAATAGGAGTTTAAATAGTCATTAATCGACAATTTTGGAACATTAGAACACAGCATCCACAGCATAAATAAATGTGACTAAATCCAAACTAAGTAAATTTAACATTTGAGATGACACAGAAACCAAAATATATTAAGAAGACTTAAACTACAGCAAGATAGTATTACAGTTCAGTATCAGATTGTTTGTTGTTTGGTATAGCTGGAAAATCATCCTGGTCCCAGTGTCACACAGCTCCCAGGTCCCAATGTCACACAGCTCCCAGGTCCCAGTGTCACACAGTTCCCAGGTCCCAGTGTCACCCGGCTCCCAGGTCCCAGTGTCACACAGCTCCCAGGTCCCAGTGTCACCCGGCTCCCAGGTCCCAGTGTCACACAGTTCCCAGGTCCCAGTGTCACACAGCTCCCAGGTCCCAGTGTCAAACAGCTCCCAGGTCCCAGTGGCACCCGGCTCCCAGGTCCTTCCAGTGTCAAGTTCTCAGATTCTGCCATGTACCTTCATGGTCCTCGATTCCTGCACTGAGATGGAAGCCTTCCTTAAATGGCCAGTCTTTCAAAATCCTGAGACCTTCCAGCCTGTTGCAGCCACCTGCCCCCAGTGTGGGTAACGTGGGTCTCTGGGTCTCTGGATGGTGGCCTTAGCTCAAATTATGGGTCATTTGAATTCTTTGTCTTTTTTCTGAATTTTGCTTTGATATCACATTTAGGTGTTTGGGTACTGTCATGGTGTGTCTGTGTGCAACCACTCCCCTTATGATCTTGTCTCCTTGTTAATCTGCTTGTTTCTTTTTAATGGTATTAGTGTTCACACCTTGTGGGGATGAAAGATGTCTCTGGACCCCTTGGTTCTATGCCTTGTTATCTCATTTTCCCTGTGTCATTTAGTGTTCTCCAGCCCTGTTTTATTCCCTTTTGTGATTTATGTCACTTGTCTCTGTAGTTCCTTGCCCTGGATTGTAGTAGCGTGGTAAAGCATAAGTGTGGTTTTGGATTGTATAGTGTGTTATCAGAACTTGTGTTTGTGCAATGTGGATCCTTCTGTTACCTGTGTTTTGCCTTTATTTCTCCTGTGATCCTAGGTTGTACATTATTCTGACCTTCACTGAAAGCCTCCTTTTGTACATTGACCTCACCTCTCTTGTCTATTAGTCAAAAACGGTACAGTTTGTAAACTTTATGTTATTTTAAAAATTATTTTTAATCATCACTGGGACTGTCTCACGGATGTTGGGGAAATGTACGACTACATTTTTTAGTCCAGCAATAAAAACTGGACACCTATGACTTGGGTTGTAATGATACAATACAATTGTTAAATTATGTTCCCTCTTATACCATCAATTTTATTACTTGAGCAATGAGATATGGATATGATTACTGTTGGATATCTTAACTCTGTAACAAGTTAAAGGCCATAAAAAACCTAGACTCTCCTCCAAAGTTTTGAAATGAATATCATGATATTAAGTCAGTATGCTGTTTTGGAAAGTTTGTAAATTAACAACCTCACAAGGTTAATATGAGTAACGCTGACAAGAGACAATGTCACAGGGTTGGTTCACGTTTTCACTGTTTTTCATTCTTGATAAGTGATGTATTAACAATCTCTGTTGTCATGCATATTCTGGTGACCAGTCCTTACATGAGAAAGGTCAAACTGCAATGACTATAGGGAAAATGTTCAGTTTACTTCAGTTAAATCTTTTATTCTTAGATGATGTTTTTCCCAACACATTTGTTGCAGGGTAATTAACAATGTAATACCATACAGTAGGTACTGAAAACAGGAGACAGAGACAGAGCAGAAAACTCAACTCGTCAGTAAAAAAAAAGAAAAATCAGTGGCTCCAGGTGTAAATCTCTAACCCTACTGGGTGTGCAGTATACAATTCAGAGAAAAAATAAGGACTGTGTAACTATGTATACAAAGCTTAAGCTGTCCTGTAATGTGCCAGGTGTTTGTAAAGATTTTTGTAGACAGTCAGATCCTCTTAAGTGAAGACTGCATTGATGATCTGAGACATTAACGTCAATGTCTCAATTGGAGACGTTAATGTAGCATTAACTACTTAATCTTAATGTAGCGTTAATTTAGGTATAACGCCTTTCACAAGTTGTCTCAAAGTGCTTTACAGAAAATTTTTTTTACACATAATACAGAATTAACAGCAGGAAGATGATTGAGGTTAAAGATAAAGCCAGACAACAACAGAGGAGATCCAAAAACTGCAATGCAGAGAAAAAAAAACCTCTGGGGGCCCAAGATTGACTGGCTGCCCAGCCCCTCCTGGCCATACTAACATTACAGAACACACAAGTGAAAACGAAGACTATGAATATAGCACTTTGGAGTCTTCTATGGAGCCGCTCTCTTCAGGTTAAGGCGTTCCTTGGATGAAGGCCCTATTTGGGAAGGTGGGTACTCTGGGTGTCAGCAACTCTGCCAAGACATCCTGCTCAGATGGTGCCCAGTTGGGCATCAGGTACACATATGAATAGAGAGCCTAGAATTTTAATAATTATAAGAAAAGATTACTCTAGTTTGTTGATTGTTTGCATTCCCTAATATTATAAAGAATATGGCTATTTTGGATGATTGGTGAATGTATGCTTATGTTCATTGGCCCAGAGGATGATGTGAAAGGGGAGGAGAAATGCTCTGGTTGACTGTGAAGCAAAAAAGTATGTTCTCCAGCTTGTAATATTAACACTTTATTTCTACATTGTAGTTCTCTGTCTACGTTATGACATTGACATTTTATGAACTGATTACAGTTCACTGATGCACAACTTGTTCTGAAACATGTCCTGGAATCTTCCAAGATATCTTTTGTTACTTTTTCTCTGTCTCTTTTAGCCCATTCTTATCCTGTCTTAGCAAGTTAGGCAGCCAGTTCTCTTTAGACCCCCTGAATTTTTTTTTCCCTGAAGACTAATTAGCACCTGTCCTCTGTTGTCATTTGAACTTTTCTTTTGATTTTATTCATTACACAATTGTAACAATGTATTACTGTTATGATCTAGTCTTAGGTAGAATTGTAACATTACAAAGACTGTATGAAGGTTAAAATTGGTCTTTTTGTGACCAGTAATGCTATGTTAATAAGATGTTTATCATAACATTAAATAGGACATTTTACTGAAAAACAGAACAAAACGATGCTACTTAGAGGAACACAAAATTTGCACAATTGTTATTCACAAAACGAAAAATGAGCACTTCTTTTTTTTTTGTAACTGGTTACTCTGTTTATAGGTGTGTGTACATGATGTACAAGAACAGCATCAAAGCAATCAGTTACTGAAAATTTACATGTTATAAAATATAATCAGTGTCCTCAAACCTCAACCTAAGTAACACAATTCACACAACCAGCGTCAAAATCAACCAAGGAATACAGAATAAGCATCGTCTGGACCTGAAAAATTCTTGGTCTCCTTGCCTAGCTTCATCTTAAGAAGATACTTCTTTTGTTCGCTCTGCAAAAGAAATTCTCATGTTAAGTTATCCACATTGTCACAGTTATCCAGGTTGTAACAATAAACAAACCTGAATTTAATAGAATTTTGGCACAGGAGGTGCTGAAACTTGAAGCTGTTGTCAGACGGTGTGCTGACTTCACTGCAGTTCAGTATGTTGGACTGTGTCCACTCTATAAAGGAGGGCTAACAGCATAGCTTCTGTCAGAGCAACAGGCAAAATTCATTCTCTGTCCAGAAAATGTTTTCATATTGAAAAATACCTCCAATTTTTTTTTTATTGTACATTTGGTACACTGGATTTTCCTAAATCCCTGCTTAATCACACTTGAAGTGTGATGTGAGCCAAAACAGATTAGCTGCAAAAAACCACTGAATCATCCACTCATTACCAGCTACTAGAGTTCTGCATAACAGGCATCATATCCCCATCCTTTTAGTTAAAAGAAAAATTGAGCCAAATATTACATCCTTAAAAATACAAAGAATTAACTGTCTCAAAATTGTCAGATACAAGGAGAAGAGGATGAGACCTTGAATGGAAGGTTACAGAATGCCACAGGATAATTTAGCAACTGAGAACATATAATTCCAGAAGTTAACAAAAAATATCTGTTAAATTACTTAAACCAATGAACAATAGTTCTTTGCAATTACCACCAACTATCTAAATCAAGAATAAAACGGTCAACCGTATATGTACAACAGAGTTACCAGACAACACAATTAGCCCGCTGATCCAAAGACCCAAGTCCTGACTTACCACAGTATTCTCACTGTGACACGTTCACATCCGTTACACAAATTCCATGCTACAATTGTGGCTAAAGCCTGATTAAAACTAACTAGAAAATGCTTCTGTAATTCACTACATCAAGAATCCTCTCCACATTCTACTCCATAGATAATGTTATAGATGGGCCAATAGGTCTGATCAGAAGAATGAAGACTGAGCATTTGAATAATGGAAAGATACAGGCCTAATTTAAAAGTTAGCTATAATGCCAGCAGACACAAATGTAATAAGGGGGAATGCTGAGCAGACTCAATAATGCCCACAAATCCCTTAAATACTATTGTGAGTGGCGCATCTAAACAACCGGATGAAAATTTCATGGATAAAATTAATCATTAGGACCCTACAAAGTAATAAGCTGGAAATGATTCTACAGAGTAGAACAAGCAGAGAGTTCAAAGTCTCACATAACAGCACGTGGGGATGAAACCACCCCAGAACTCATATTATCCACCTTACCAATAAAATGAAGACAAAAACACCTACATGTGACACCTACAAAAGAGCATCTGACTAAGAGGTGTGTATACCGCAATGTCCTAGGCAGCACTCAAGAAGACTGCTCATTCATACCTCACAGCAGGGATGTCTGTTTTATATGACAGTTCAATGCACAACACTGGAACTTTGCATTTTACAAATTTCACACACCTATAAGAATTTATATTTTTCATCACAGTAAAATCTGAATGTGAATGAGAATGATCCAGCAATAGACTTTAAAATTTGAAAATGATCTCATAATGGTCTCCAACATGTCACATAAATATGTCATTAATTGAATGTAATTAGTCCTTGAAGTGGCAACACATGTACAGGAAATTGCAAACACCTCCATTGTCATGGTGTACAAGGTACTGTAAAAATTATGGCTGTCATTGATGCCGGCGGAAGGATTAATGGATTACTTATGAGCAGAACATTGCTAACAATTAAAAATCGTTTAAAAGCAAAGTGATCCTTTTGTATTCAGGCATTCAGAGTATAAGCGCTTTGTTCAGCCATATGTGGGTGGTTTTCTTTAGCTTCTGTAAATGATTGATCAATTTATCAGGTTCTCTTAGTTAATGATCCCAGAAATGTGAGAGCCATTTTAATTAACAGATTAGCAAAGCAATGTATAAACAACAATACATAGTAGTATATACTGTATACATTTACTGTAATATACAGCAATTTATTTTTAAAAAGCAGTATCGTCTCGTTATCTTTTCTTTGTGGAAGACAACCAAGGCCAATACAATTCTGTATAATTCTGTATAAACAAATTCTATAGAAATTACAGTATTTAAGGAAGTGAACGGTAGCTGTGAGTGCAGTGAATGTAGGAGCAGATTTATTCTGCATTATGCTTTTACTACACAATATTCTCATCTACTGGCTTACATGTTAACAGTCTGATATGAATACCTGCCTCTTTACTTTTCTGTGCTGTATGCATAAAATCTTTGCTTTTTATTTATTTCTAAACTGCTTGAGTGGAGTGCCCAGTGGAAACCTGCACAGGCAATAGGAGAACATGGACATTCCACTCGCTTCTGAACCTATGACTGTAGAAGACTTTTGTATAACCTGTAAATTACATAAATAGTTAAGAGCATTAACACAAAGCAGTGTATGTACAGTATCATCCATAGGTTTTGGAAAACACCCCCCACACAGTATTTCATTTTATTTTAATAAGATTTTTTTTTTGTTTGCTGCAGGCTACCTCTGGTCCAGAATTAAGAACTATGTCCCCTCCCGTTCTCTGCGGTCCACTAATGGATAGAGACTGGTTGCATCCCTGTTGAAGCCTGGAAAACCCAGGTTCTTCTCATCTCTGGCACCTAAATGGTGGACTGAGCTTCCTCTTGCTTTGACGAATTCATCGTCCCTGTCCACATTCCGCAACCAACTGAAGACACATCTCCTCAGGGAGCACCTCAGAACTTGAAACCTGACCTTTATCATCTCTGCTTCCTTTTACTCCATTGTTGAAAGGCTGTTTGTCTGTACATGTTTTTCTAGTTTATACAGACATTTGTAGTTTATACAAGACTTATATTTTATATGTTTATGTTTTTCCTTTACTTGAATGACTTGTGTGACAATTGCTTGACTTAATCGTGTGCACTTTGATGATAGGACAGCACTTACTGTTAGTTAGACTCTCTGATACTGTTTGACCTCGTTCGTGACATGCACGTGTACTATTATACATTGTAAGTAGCTTTGGACAAAGGCGTTTGCTAAATAAAATGTAAATGTAGTGCTATTTACTCAGGTGTTTAGGTGCATGAGGCAGCTAAGGAGTGGGAATTGTGTACAGTGAAGCTGACTGGGGTTCAGTTGTCAGTTCAATTCTATATAGTGTCTTTACTAACAGGGATGCCCCAAGGCACTTCACAAAAATTAGTAATTTCTGAAATTACTGGAAGTATACCCCCCCAAAACGTCAGGTTATCCAATTTCAAACGTGTGCTTAACCAAATCACGCCCACTGAAGAGTTCTTACCAGTCTGTTATGGTATATTGTGGATCATAAAACATGCAGTTTGTATATGCAAGGGAAAAACCAAAGATTATTCCTGTGTAACTGTTCACATCACAGCTATCGTTGTTTTGATGTATCAGCAATTAATTCAATGCAAAGAAGTCATTCACAGGGTTCATTTCATGTAATTCAGGGTACAACAATGACCAAAAACTAAATTTAAAAAAAGCGTGGAGTTTGCATGTTCTCCCTGTGCTTGGTGGGTTTTCTCCGGGTGCTCTGGTTTCCTCCCACGGTCCAAAGAC
>JABJVR010047586.1:0-27186 GCA_025773905.1 Chitala chitala
TGTCCAAACCATCTAAGTCTCGCCTCTCTCACTTTGTCTCCAAACCGTCCTACCTGTGCTGTCCCCCTAACATGCTCGTTTTTAATCCTGTCCAATCTTGTCACTCCCAATGAAAACCTCGGCATCTTCAACTCTGCTACCTCCAGCTCTGCCTCCCGTCTCTTTGTCAGTGCCAATGTCTCCAGCCCATACAACACAGCTGGTCTCACTGCCATCCTGTAAACCTTCCCTTTCACTCTTGCAGCTACCCTTCTATCACAAACCTGTAACATGAAATAATCATACAAAAACAATTGTTTACAGCGACAAAATCAGCTGAGCCACATTTTTGGCTAGATGGATAAAAGGAAAAACCCAGATGAACACTGAAACTCGAACGAAAGACAACAGGTCTCAAGCTCCATTCATATTTTAATATCTAAGGCAGCAAGACACCTCTATCACAATCTCTGAAAACTGTTCATAAAACATGGACATTCCCTGTACAGATGAAAAACCTTAATATATTTGGGTACATATCAAAAATATTGTAACTTTTTTTTTGTAATGTTGTCTTTTGGGATATTGTTTCATAACTAGGTCGTCCCTCTCCCCAGGTCATAGTATGGTATTCCTTATACCCTTTCAACCCGTATACGTTCTAAAATAAAAGAAAAACATAGGTAAATAAGTGCAAAGTGCAAAACATGATAATGGGAAGGTAAGCCATTAAATTTCCTCTCCACCGTGATATACATTTAAAATTCGTGCGTAAACCGTCAAGGAAAAAGCTAATAATAATAATAATAATAATAATAATAATAATAATAATAATAATTGTCATCGATTTGAATATGTACTTTTTTGTCAAAAACCCACCTAAGGCCTAAATTATAAATATCGACATCAGCATTAGTGTTACTCTCGACCAAGTTTGCCCCGTAGCAGGAAACTGTCTTTAAATACATCCACAGTTAATCGATGAAATTCACGTCCATAGAACCAGTACAAAAGAGTGATTCTTATTCTGACACACGTACTAAGTACTGCGAAGCAAAACGTGTTTATATAGGCACGATAACGCGCACTGACAGTCCCTGTTTAGGCGCAGCGCAGCGGTTCCCCTCCGCAGTCACGCCCCTTGCGTCTGAAATGCTCATTGTGCGGGCTGTATAATTACGTGCGCTGTAATCACCCTAAGAAACATCGAACACATCCGAGTACTGCGTGGAGCAAAACAAGCCATATATATTAATTTAAAGAAGTCCACGCCTTGAGCTTACTCACCACTTCTTGGTACACTCGACCACCAGCTCTTGATAGGATGCAACAAACTGAAATTTTGACGCTTTTTTGCCGACTCGTTGCAGTCTCTTCCAAACTGAAGTCATGATTAATTTAAGATGAGTTGTGAAACTGAACAGACGAAAACTTTTCGTTGTAAAACTAAAATAAAAGCCAGCGCTTCCCTCCCTTTCGCTGCGTCTCGTTCAAATATCCCAAGAAGGAACCTGTAGAACAAAGTGCAGGAGCGAAGCATCACATGTTTAAAACACCGTTAACTGTTCCGCACAGTATCAGCAGCTCGGGCAGCGTCGCCATCTCCTCACTTTATTATACACGGCTGAACTACACGGAAACTACAACAGCTACCGCATATGAGGAACTATATTTTACAGCCAGGATATAACTTCTAACATTTCCTTCAAAAGCTGCTGTGCGTCTTCATCTTAATGTCAGCGTGCTATTCCCTATTCACTGGCTGTGTGACTCGTTTCATATGTCCGCTGATAAAAATATACAATTATTTACTTCTGATTGAACGATCTCTAAATTCTTGCAAGAAGTTGACAGGAGCAGCGAAAACGTTAATCCCACGCGACAGTCGCCACACACACGAGGTCTTATCGGGTTAATGTAATTCATTGAGGATGTTTTAATTTTGCTGTACGCGTTCTTCCGAGTAACTTCATGTGCTGGAACTAAAAGGAAGAGAGCAAAGGGTGAAGCGAGAGGGCAAGTGGGAGAGGCATGCAAAGCATTGATGATGAAGCAGTATGCAAAGGTCTCTATCACCACTAGGCAAGTCAAGATAAAAGTACGTGCCACAATCAAATAGACTTTGGATCTTGCATGTTCTTACAATGATCCCTAAGTCTACAACCTGGATCACAACAACTGATTTTGGGACAACATTTCTTCTTTTATCTTACTAATAGAATTGTCAAGTTTTGCCGGAATAATACAAATAATTAAAACTCAGCTGTTCAGTTTTCAACAAGATTGCACAGTAGCCCTATAGCATTGTATAATAACAATGGTTTAGTCATAATAGTTATTCCGTTATTTAGGATGATTTGCAAAATAAATAAATAAATAAATAAATAAATAATAATAATAATAATAATAATAATAATAATAATAAAGACAAATTATAAAATTTAACCTGGCAAACAAGCCCAACTGATTACACAGATACAAAGACCAAAGATGAATTTTTACACAAAGGTTTTAAGACATTGAAGTTAAATTTGAATTGCTCTCTTGGGCAATTTTATGCAGTGGTATAAATTTAATTTCAACTGGGGGGGAATCAAACTACTTACACACCTCAATCTGTTGTATGATTCACTCCCCTACAACTTTTGGGGTAATACATCTCCCCCTGTCATTACATGTATGTACTAAGTATGAAGCTGTTCTTTTGTGTTAATAAATTACCCAGTTATCCAGTCATAAGTAAGGCTTTTTACCTAGCATTTCACCCATTTCAGCAGCCAAATGCTAGTTAAAGACAAAGCAGTCAATTTCATGAGCATTCTGTAATAGTAATAACACATATAATCACAATAGCAAAGACACCACCAAACATTACACACATTAACAATTTATATCCCTGCTGCTAAGGCAAGAATTGGGGACTTTTTCTGTCGTCAGATGACTAAGTTTTCCACATGGCTGGAGGTTTATTTATATACTGGGGAAGAATGGAGTGGACTGACAGGGGCAGTTGGTGCCATGGTAAGGCAAAGAGTAAGCCTGCCCGCTGCCTGCCACCTGCGTGCACGCATGGCTGTAATACACACTGTTCACAGTGTGCCTCCAACACACAGCTTTCAACCCAGAGCTGGCTTTCTTAACAAGCTGAGCAAAATTAACTTGGTGTATCTGTATGTAGTGCATCTGTCCATGAAACGTAAATATACTGTATCATCTATATTATTAGATACTGTATACTGTATGTGTGTCAGAAAAAAGAAGTAGGTTTCGCTTGCACCTTTTCAGTCGCATATAAAAAAACTATGTTTGCTCAGATGACAGCGCCCTCATTATCGTGACCTTTGAAGAAACAATTGTCATTGACTGACATGCCATGAAGATGAATCAGTAGAAAGACTAACGCATGAACAAGCAGACAAGACAGACACAGAGGTGTGCATGTGTTTACACAGTGCAGTATGGCCAACTATACATGCTACACGCTGTTCACGTTTACACATTAAAACCTATAATTAAATCCATTATATGATTCTCTCAGGTTTTTTCCTATCAAGGTCTTGTAACTGAATCTAATTATGGTAATGTATGTACACCTTAATTTATCCAGGTGCATCACTGAGCAAACACGCTACCTAACCAAATCTAAATAAAGACAACTATACATAAGTCTGTAATAATCACCTTCTATTACACAAATACATGAAAACAAGAACAAAAGAAAACACTTGTTTTGAGAAAGAGTTTAAAAAATACTTTCATTTCTGTCAATGCATCCATAGTGGAAATGTTGGTGCTTCAGTTACTTCCAAAAAGAGAAGAGGTAAGCACCATAGGAAAGAAGAAAAGCCATTTTAATTTCATGCTCAGCCATGAAGATAACAAGACAACTGCTTATAGGTTATTTTCAGATAAACTCTGTTACCTCTGAATACTAATGGATAGCAAACACCTGTCAAAGAGAAAAACAATAATTAAAATTCAGAATAAAACAAAGAACAATGTGTTGTAGACAAGGTTAATTACAGGAAGAAAACAATTACCAAAGCATTTTTAAAAGGAAGGTTTTAGACTTCCAGCAAATTAAATGTAAAGAACACGATGCTCTTGGGAAAACTAAATCATCAGTTTAACCAACTAGGAGGCTTGTCTAAACTATGAAATACAATTCCATCCATCCATTCTTTATACCGCTTATCCAATTCAGGGTTGCGGGACACCCAGAGCCCATCCCAGGAGGCACAGGGCGCAGGGCAGGGGATACCACAGATGAAGGACAATTCTAACATAAAACGTCTGTTTCAGATTTCTATATATTACATAATTACAAGCTGCTTTCAACACGAGTATTGTTGAGACTGAGTTCACAGCTGATTGATGTTTTAGAAGCAATTTCACCAAAATATTGTGATTAAGCATTAGCTACAGAAAAGTAAAATCACTGTTTTATTCACTTTTTATTCTTCTATGTGCATTTATTGATAAACAGCACAAATTATCATTGTGCAGCATACATTGAAGTTGAGACTGAGAAAAATTAATGAGGTTGTCTTTGTAAATAAGAATGAAGTTGATGCTGTTTTTGCAGTCTTTACAACATCCTTCCGATCCTTTGTTTGTAAAAACATGTACACATGGGACGTTAGTCTGATGCCCTTAGCTTTGTACATTTTGAAATAAAATACTGATTTCAAATATTGCACAAAAGCAAACCCATCCATCAAGAAATTCAAGACTAGCACTTGAGAATGAAAAGAAAATCGTGAAGAATGCTACCTACATCTGACGCTAAATGACCTTCACATGTAGTTGAATAGTGAGTAACTGAGGGAGTTCCTGTTCCTGCCCAGTCATTTCTTGTGTGCTGCTGGATTGTTGACAGTGTGTATCCTGTTCCCCAGCTGTGGGGTACTGCTGTCTGACTGTGTGACATTTCACCCCACAGGGAAGGGAAGGATGCCACACCAGTTGTTTTGATGTTTCTTTTGGCATCATTACAGGTGCCGAATATTTAAATGTGCCCAAGCATTAACTGTACATAATTCATAAACATAATGAACATCAAATGATGTTTTGGTGCATACACAGATGCATTTGCCTCCCTTGTTTTTCTTCACAGTCCAAGTTTATGTACCACCATTTTCAGTGAGGCAGCAGGACAATAGATATGTAAATGTAGGGTACGCCACTGTGTTGAACTAAGCAATAACACATCTGCAGTGGAGACTGAATCTCAAGTCCTTATTCTAGGCATACGAGAACAGTTCATAAGGAGTACATTACAGTTCTGCAGGGCGTATAGTAATGTGGTCGACAGGACACAGTCCACTCTGTGAGCAACTATACATAGCTGGTCAACCCCCCCTTTCCCTCACTTCTGACCTGGGTAAATATAGATGTTACCATACACCTGTTTCCTGTCCATCATAATCAAAAGACTAATGACAGGCCAGTCAAAAATACAAATCCTGTGTTTACGTGACAGCTTCAAACCTAAAATGAGTAGGTAACATTTATTTATTTATACTACATTACAAAATACAGTATAAAATCCCAGCATATACCGTTCAAGTGTCTTTATGGACTGTTTTGCAGATTCACTGGATTCAAACTGGCACGTGCTCCATGATTATCTTCTCTGTGGGAAACATTCAGGACTAAAACACCTCTATCCAGGTGGTCAGGTTACCTCATCTGGTGTTCAGCACCGCATTCCTGTGATACATCTGAAGGGTTACCCATGTCTTAGTAACATGGCGTGGATAGGACAATGCCCTGTAGCCACTGCTGTTGTTTTTCGAGAATTGCTTGGGTTGAGAAAGAAGGGAGGGTCTGCCTTTTGCCAAATACTTTTTCTGATCTTAGGTGACTAGCCTACATTCCCTTTAATGCCTGTAAAGACTTGAGTTGAGTCTGGACCTTCGCATTTCCTAATAAGCTGATGTGCAGCAAGAATTTGTTTATACAAGTGACTGTGGGAATCTGAGTTACAGCCAGGGCCATCATCTCACGAACAAGATTCCGCTGGTGTTCAGTCACAGGCTGGTTTTGTGGTCCATTGGGAGCTGCCATGACAAAATAAGAGCTCAACCTTCATTTCTGTTTATCTTTGATGTGCCTGAATCACAGCGACGTCAGCCAAGTTCAGGTTGGAACTAGGGATCAGGCAGATGGATCTCACCAGGTTACTTACAGTCTTCGGTCACAAGCCTATTAACATCACTATCATTTCTGAATTAAAATTATTGCTCCAATTATTTCCATTGCCCTCACTAGTTATTGTGCATACATTTGGTTTATCACATACATATGAGAGATTTACAGTACTCTTTACTTGTTCATTTTATCTATGTTAAATTTTTACTTTTACTGTGTAAAGCACTTTGTACAACATTGTTGTGGTAAAAGGGCTATGCAAATACATTAGACGTCGGAGTTACTGTTCATCAACATTTTACACCCAAGCACGATAACACAGATTGGAAAGAAAGCCCATTTTTATTTTTATATTCATAGTACTAAAACGTCCCGTTTGTTTTCATTTCACCATTTTAGCCGCGTCTCTTTTTTCATGAACCTCTTGCAACAAAAATACACATTTCGCATTTAGTAAATAAAACTCGTTCCTGCCATCTAGTGGCCACGTAACAGCTGTGACACATAAAATTTACGACATGGGGCTATTTTGTACAAGAACTCAGAAGGGACTTTAATTCATCACTTTGATTTCTTGAAGTTTATACAGCACCAGTGCATAACAGCTTACCCTGAAACTAAGGAAAACAAAATTAACAACTTAGAACTCAACAAACACATATGTGACCAACTATAAGAAAACCTAGCCAAAGTGACAAAACTGTAAATACAACTGATTTGTACTCTACATTACACTGAATATGATAAAATACTGCATTTGAATATTATTCTGGCTGGGCTTTCCAATAGATAGTCACATAAATAAAAAAGGTAACACTGTGATAAATGCTAATTCACACAATGAATACATAACACCAGAAAAGAGAAAGTAATGTTCTGTTTTTGTAGTTTTTAAAACAACATTGTTGTGTAAAATATTTCCCGGTCATCATTATTCTTATTAATCATATGCTAATTCACATTTTTTATACTATGTGACACTGATTCATTCAGGTACTTCCAATTTTGCATGCAATTTAAGCACTGTTCATTACAATTCTTCAGGATTGTCCTATTTGGCTACTGCCTCCTCAAGAATTCCAGGTCCACAAGCAGGACTGTTTATACTGGGAGTTGGGTAAAAGTATTTATAATACAATATTACACTAATAGGGTACATAAAACTAATAATTTATTTTATAATCCTAATTCATATTTTTACTTCTATTTACAAAAAAAAAAAATTACATTCAACACCCAAAGTATAAAAAAACAAGTGCTCTGTAATCCCGCAGAACTGTAAATACACCAAAAAACGTATGCTGTGGCAGACAATGTAGCACCTTATAGAAAAGAGTGTGATAAAAATCACATCAGAAAAAAACTGTGAGTGGTGAGGATAGGCCTACACTTGTGTAACGTGAGACACGCATATCAGAATATAGTGTCACTATAAGGAATTGTGAAAGGACTCCTTGATCCACTGGTCCCTGAAGTTCTGAGCAAGCTGAGGAAGTGACAACAAAGGTCCGGATGGTGCCTGAGACCCTGCTTGTCCTTCGTTGTCAGCGTCATCTTGCTCTTCGTCTTCCTCATCTTCTTCCTCAGAGAAGCCATTCTCTGTGGTAAATGAGCTCTCAGACAGGAGAGAGGATGAAATGTCCTGCAGCGCTCCTTTGCACTCCTGCATGGACTCATACAGGGACCACAGCTGGCAGAGTAGAGACATGTCCAGCTGCCTGAGGCCCACCTTGGGTTGACAATAATGGAAAGCACGGCAAATTACACGAAAACGAACAGAAAAACCGTAACTATTACGTTTCATGATTCCTAATCTGAAAATCAAAGCATAACAAAATGGTCTTCGGAATGGCTTGTGATACTTATGGTTACGAAAGTGCCAAAAAAATCAACTTAACTTAAGTTTCAAAGCTGAAAAAAATTAAACTATATATTTTTATATTCCTTACCATTTCTTTACGGAGTACGGCCAAGGCTGCGTCCAGACTGGCGGGCTTGGAGCGCCCAAGAGAATCGCTAATCCTGGACTTGCTGATGTCAGCCTGAATACGGGTCTTTTTACTGTAAACCTTTTCTATATCCCTCCAGGAGCCGCCGCTGGAGTTGAGGATTCCGCTGAGGCCTTTTGGTAAAGGTGGGAGACCCTCAATGGAGCAAACGCTGCCGACTGCACACTCCGGGGGGCTGCACTGGAACCCGTTCATTTTCCAATTTCTCTCTTAAAATGTGATTTTTAAAATCGTTTAGTATTAATATTAAACGTGTCGACTACCGTCCAATTTATGCAGGGTATTTATGACTTATTTAACTGTCCAGTTTGTTTGATGATGCGGTGAAAACGAATTTTAAGTACAATGTGCACGTTACATGTATCAGAGTAAATAAACAACCCACTGTGGCTGTAAATAGTTACCTGCACTCAAATGTAACAAACCAGTCGCACTTCTAAAATGACATCGGCCGATTTGCTCGCACAACCATAACCTTCCCCATTCTAAAATGAAAACTGGGACAGGGACGCGATCAAAACACATCGGCAAAGTAATGTAATAAAAGCAACTCTACCAGGACCTATCTATTCTTACAGGCAACGTTAAGTTAGTACGATTCCATTTCTTGGCATGCTTCAATACAAAAAAAAAATACATCGGTTCACCTTCAAATACGTAGTCAGTCCAGCGTTGTGGTCAAATGTTTTTTTAAGTTCTTTTTTAAGAAAAGCGCCCCGATTTCACCACGTCCGCTGACTGAACGCCGAAAACATCGCCGAGAAAATCCAAGACGCCGAACAGATCTTAAACTGGCAGAACCCAGCTGAAGTTTATTTCAGTCCGCTTTCGTCCTTTCTCTACGGGCCCGCAACGCCGTTTCCTTTGTGTGCGCTGCACCGCCCATCCTCTTCTCCACGTAGCCAGGCTGAAGTCCTCGCCTTTTTCTCGTCAGCTGCTGCGTGCCAGACTGGATGTCGGTCGCTTTTGTCTCGTTCAAAATATTTTTAAGACGGATCCAATTTAAATGGAAACAACGTTGTGCATTTCACTGCAAGACTTCTCGTTTGTGCTCATTTAGAACGGGGTGACTACTAATTTGTATTGAGAGACGAAAATAGCAACGCATTTTAAATACGACCATGAAAACAAGCATAATTCAAAAACATTCCCAACTTCAACTTTAATAACAGGATGTCATGTACATCATGCCAACTAGGTGAATAAGGCTTTCCCTCAACCAGATGCTGCATCTCCAACAAGGATTATCTCCTCTATGAGGTGACTGCAGAGTCAAATATAGTTCCCAGGTTCCTCATAATAACCTCATGGTAAATACAGATATACACACACCTGACTACACACCATCAATTCAATCCCAACATTTCAACTCTGCTTCAGGATAGAAAACAATTGTGTCAGTAAATTTTCCAAGAGTCCTTTGACATCATTTGATAACATACATCGTGCAATATCGTAGTACTGACAGCAGCAGTCTAGCCTTAATAACCTCAGTCTGTCAGAATCATAGAACTATATAGGACAAGCAAATACCAAAACAAGTGGTTCTGGTTCTCTTTTTTTTTTTTTTTTACTCTCAAAGAAGACGACTTGATTTATCCAATACTTGGGAATAACAAACAGACTAATCTGGAAATGCCACTAGACTTCTCAGGGGAGCTGCAGTTCCTTGAGACTTCGCAGTGATTCAGCACAGCTACGGATGAGGCTGCAGAGCTGGATGCTCGTTTCCACTGAAGTGGAGTGCTGCAGCTCCTGCGTTGCCCACCGCAGCTTCTGCAACAAGGCCTCCTCTGCAAAGAACAGGGCAGGATGGTGTGCTTGTCCTGGCGTGACACCAGAGGTCTGGATTGGCGGGACAGGTGCCGTGGCAATATGGGTAGAACCAGGACCGGGCACAGATGGAGCAGGGGTCGGTGGCACGGGTGGCGGCGGTGGCGCTCGCAGTCCAGATGCAGCACCCTCGCAGTGCTCCGGTCGTGGCAAGCCAGAGACAGAGATGGGCGAGCTGCTGGATTGGGCGCCGTTCACATGTGCGGGGGACTGAGTCGCCAGCTGTCGCTCCCTCACCTGGGACAGGGCAGCCTGGGCATTGAGCGCTGCATATATAAACGGAGAAAACCCATACAAGTTAAAAAAAATAAAATAAAAAAAAACCCACCAGCATTCTGTACACATGCAATTATACCCACAACAGACATGGTGAAAATGGAGCAAACACGGGCAGAGGCGTTGGTACCTGGGTTATCTTTGTCGATGTCAGAATCCAGCTCCTGACACGCCACACAGTAGTTCTTCCTCTGTTTGTCCTGCAGCAGAATAGTCTGAAAAACAGCAGTGCTGTTACTTCTCTGGTTAATGTCTCTACTATCCATAAGCCACTGTACAGTTACACGCTACACACATAGACCACTGACACAGTATTACTAATAAGCAGAAGGTGCAAAAAGTGTTTGTTTGTTTGTGACGCATGTTAATTCTAACAAATTCTGATTAACTGCATCTGACTTTAAAAAGTAACACAATTCATTAACAAGAGTAAAGTCACTGTACCTCTCTACAGTACTTTAATACACAAGCACTTTCAGCAACAGAATTGTACAACTGTGCTGTTCCAGCAGCCTAGTGGCCCTGTGGATAAAACATCAGGCATCACCCCTGTCTGCTATTCAAGGTCATTTCTACCAATGCCCACTATTACACTCTAAAATAAGCCTTTCCTTAATTGACGCAGATGTAACTTAATCTCTGAATTCACTTACTAACCTACTGAGTTGACGCTTTTCTGTATTGACTTGCTTTAGTGTCTTGTTTGTACCATGTCCTAGCTGTTGTTTTATGCTTACAGTTTTGTTGTATACAACTAACAAGAAATTTAGCATAGGTTTTTTATGTCAGCTAATGTAGCATTTGCAATTTACCTTGTGATAAAATGTCTTTTATATCTTTCATTACGTGTCTAAAAAACACACGGACAAGAGAGCTTTTTCAGACATGATAAACGAGGTCACTGTAGACGTCCATACGATGACGTCCATACGATGACGTCTGAGAGTGTGCCCCACACGCAGCACCAGGCCTCACCTCACAGTGCTCACAACACTCGCTCAGCATTTTGTAGCCCTTCAGCAGGTAGTCCCCCATTAACTTGCTGATCTTATCCTGACGTTCCCTGCGAGCCTGAATGACCTTCATCTCCGCCTCGGAAGGAGGTTCCCATTCAAAGTCCTCATCCTCTGCGATGGAAGAAAAATGGAGGATGAGAGAGATGCTGTTAGTAGCAACAAAACCACTTGTGTCTGCCTATGCTTGGAGGGGTGCTAGAGTACATATATATCCTTAATAACACAATATGCAAAAACGTCCAGCTTTAAAAATGAACTTTTATTTACTTTATCTAAATTCACAGCATTCATGCCCCATGTAAAACTGATACAGTACTTTTTTTTTTCCCCAAACAGCGAAACGTTTACACCTGTATTCAGAAACAGTGAAATAAACCGAGATTTCTGCTCATTAACACTTTAAAAAAATGACATAAGATAACAAGCGCTGTTGTGCCAAACGCATCACACACCAACGAAACGGAAGGCACTGTGGAACTTGAGTTTCTACACATTTTCTCCCATTACGTTACCAAAACTTTTGCTGTTAAATATGTAGCATAATAAACATGTCAAATCTGTAATTATACGATTACAAAATGATTTTGCTGGACTCAATAAAATGCTGTCATTGATACAAGAGTAATGTAAATAAAAATGTAGCCTGTTATTAATGTTATTTCATATCGAATCTTTTACCCAGTATGAACTCTTTCTCTTAAAAACACAATACTCAAAAAACAACAGTTCCGTTAACATAACCACAAATTTAACAATAATTTAAAAAATTTAAACTAACCTGCATTAAGCGCCATATTTCCAGACAGACTGTTTCAAGTCACGCCTTCCCCAAAAACGCAGTAAGTTTCTAGAGTGGCGTCGAAAGCGTGCAGAGAAGCTCTGTCGCCGTCTGCTGCCTGGGAGGACTGCACTGGAGTGCTGTCCCTTTGTGTGGAATTTACTAAACTGACACAGAAACTCGCATCTACCAAGGTCAGACCTTCAACACTATTTTAATGGAGACCTACATAGATCTAAACAGTTAAAAAAGGGGCAGGGTCCAAACAGTAGGTGTAAGGCGCATGCATGGAAAATAGAATAATTTGTAAACAGTTTTGTATAACAGCAGGCCTGATGGCTAAATGGATAGAAACTCAGGCTCCCAGTTTGAAGCCCAGCCCAACCACCAGGTGTGTCCTTGTGCAAGACACTCTGTGCTAGCTCCCCAGGCACCGCATGGGGCTGCCCATTGCTCCTCCCCAAGGGGATGGGCTAAACACAGAGAACCAATATCACTATAACATGTATGTGAAATATTGTCAGTTGCTTTGGATATAAGCATCTGCTAAATTAATAAATGTAACAGGAAATGCGTAAAATGTAAATGTTTTTTTTCAATGCCTAACACGTTTATCAATCTGCTTGTAATAAGGTAATGAAACAATTTGAACTGTTGTAAATTTAAAAATTAGTTTTTCAAGACACACTGTAGCCTTTTAAACCCAAAATTTCCCACTTTGTTGTAGCCTGTGTTTAAAAACAAAAAACTATTTCAAGTTTTCAGGAAGGTCATTGCAGATGTACGAGATTAAATTATGCATTACTTTAAACATAAAACATTTATTCAGTTTCCAAATACACTTAGGAGTAAATGGGTTTTAAAAAAAACAACTGATGCCTTGTTTCAATACTTTAATTTATTTATTAGGATGCCAGCTACTACCTAAGTTGAAACTAGTCTTCCTTCCTTACTCTTCCTTTGACATCAGTTTGGTTGTTGAATGCAGGGGCAGATCTAGACAATTTTGCATGGGGTGGCAAGAGGGTGTCAGGAAAAGTATAAGGGGGTTGCAACACGAAAGCATTATTCCACATGCACAGAGGTATAGGTATGAAGTAGGCTATATATGATCTACATACAATCGATTACTACAAAGATAAGCTCAGTTTCAGAGCAACAATGAGCAGTTTGCTTGTATGACATTTTATAATTCCCACCCTAGAAGAAACAGCAGACAAAAATGTTCAATGTGAATGAATGAAAATTTGTATAACGATGTGTCAGTTTGTTTTTATAATAATAAAGTGTATGTGGCATACTGTAGGTTTTGGAGCATCGAGACACTCTAAGTTACCAAGGGGGACTCATGTGATTTCCCTATTTGTGGAAGGAGGGGTCTCCAAAGGCTTGTTCTTAATCTGGCCACAGGTTAGGCATGAGCGTTAACGTCTTGTAAATCCTCATTCACCGATACTGTACTAAGGTCTCAGTGTGAGCGACACGTCCTCTCAGAAATTCAGGACAATGCTGCAGCATCCACCGGCTTGGCCTTGGAGCGTGATGCACTGCCATTGACCCCAACCTCCTCTCCTGAGCCACTGTCTCCTCTCCACCTCCAAAAGCTTCCAAGGCAGCGGAGGGCGAGTTCATCCCAGTGCTGTGGGAGTAGCAGCAGAAGATACCCCATCCCAATAATGCCGGCTGCCACCACTCTGACCCGGCTGAGCGTAAAGGAAGCAGACAGGTAGATGTCTGCAGCTGAGGAAAGATGAAATATCTGGATGTTAATCAACCATTGCTCCTCCACCTGCCACATTATCATTATCAACAAAAGCATTTCCATACTTTCTGTGCTTAGTCTTCCATTTGGACACAGAATCTATTGTATTTAATGCAGCAGAGACTTCAATACACACTCTTCATACTTCCCGATAATGTTTTTGTAACTCCCATAATAATAATCTTGCCACAGTAGTCCGCTGTTAAGACAACAGTGATGCTTGATGTACCTGTACTGGCTGGAACGCTCATTAAGACACCCAAGGTAATGAGTGTTGGGTATGCAAGTGTGCTTCCCAAATTCATCATGACATTGAAAGCTGTATGAGAGGGTGAGGGAAGAAAATGAATAGATATTAGTGGAGTGTACTGAAAATTTAGTGCAAAATGTAATCGGTCTTAAACCGTTCATATGCTGTAACGAAAAAATTTATTGTGTCGTTTATCAGATAGCCCTGTCTGACAATCTTGTTGAGAAAATCTCATTGAGACACTTTAATCCAAGTGAACTCGAAGCACTCTCATATCTAAAAATACAGATTAAAGAACAGGATAATGAATGAAGTAAACCCTGAAACAAGCTGCTATTACATTAGTAGAAAGATGGACTCTTACAGAACATCAGGGAGGCCAGAACACAGAGAGTGTCCCAAGGCACAACTTGGATTGGGGTCCAGTGTTCTACATGGGTCAGGTGGAGCAGCACGCAGAGCCAAGATTGGAGGCAGCTGGCACACAGGCCCATGTATGAGAAGAGCATGCTAACAGCCCCTGGACACACCTCCCCAATGCACTTCCTCAGGAGCACCTGTACAACAGCGAAACAGGAATAGCTTAATGCTGCAGAAATTTAAGTTAAGACAGCTATGCGCATGTGGATTGCCACGAGTTTGGGGCCAGGGGCCACTGACCTTGAACAGGGCTGATGTGAAAGCTGAACCCACTCCTAGTGCCACACCAGTGATAGAGTCACTATGGAAACCGTCGGCATAGGCCATCATGACGATGCCCGTAATGGAAAGGATTGCTCCAACTATCTGAGAATGGGAGCAGAATTGGTGTGGTATAGAAACATCTGGTCATTCAGGTGCCAGGGCTTCTCACACAGGCCACAGCAGGTGTATCATCATCTTATTCTCACCTGAGACACCACTAATTGATACATCATTGGACCTCAAAGCATCTAAAGATGCTGCATGCAATGAATGCATACAGCCATCTTGGATCAGATCATCAACCCAGCAGCTACATTACAGTTCACTTTTTCTGCTGCGCAGACCGGCTCACCCTCACACCCATAAATGTGTCCTTGAAGCCGATCCAGGAGAGCAGGAAGGAGAAGGCCTGGCTGCAGCACAGGATGGTGCTGGCGTCACTGGCTGAAATACGGCCAAGTGCCAGCAGGTACAGGTAGCTGGAGAGACTCCACAGCATCGAGAATGGACCGGCACCTCGGAGCAGCACACGCAGTGTCAAACCCTGCTCCCCCAGGAATCTGCTGCACTGCCTGGTACAGGAGCCAGAAAAGCTATCTAAGATATTCATCTGGACACATTTCAACATGAAGACTGAACCTGAGGATAAATAAAGACAAGGTGAAGATGATCTACTGATTAAATTCACATATTTTTGACACATTAAAAAATATAATTAGGCCCCATCTTATCACAAGTACATTAAATCAAGAATATGCAAATGCAATATCTTAGTCCCACTCAATTAATGATATTAAAGAGAAGGTTTGGCTAGAAGATCTGTTGAAGATTAGACATACAAATCTGCTTTTCATGAATGGATTAAGTGGCTCTTTATATTTGAAAGGCTGAATACTGACTGAATAGTGTGATCTGTTTAACACTGAATGAATACTTAACATAATTTTTAGTGTTAATGGTATATTTTAAATGCATGTTATGATCAGAAAGGCAAGTAATTTGCAGAGCCATGTGAGATATACCCCACTGCCCTCACAGTCACCTTCTGGATCACCACACCTGAAGTAGGTCAGAGGCCCCTGCCTCTGCTTGGCTCCCAGCAGGTGTCCCAGATAGTACAGAGGGAAGAAGAACAGGTTCCAGGCACAGCAGAAGCAGGTGATGAAGAAGGGGGCAGGCAGTGTGTGCAGGGCCATCTTGGCAGCATGCGTACTGCTGGCCCAAGAGAGGGCCACACAGCCGCCCAGTGCTATGCCCCAGGCCGTGCGCTTCACTGCCCTCCACGGGCAGCCAGGGCAGCAGCCCTTTGCAGCCTCACCTTCACTGCCCTCTGGTGTGGACGTCAGGTCCCTCAGCACATCCTCTGCAGACCAGGGAGTCGTATAACCCCCCTTCCCATTCAGCTTGTGGAACAGTGATGAGAAATCTGACATCTCTAATAACGCAAGGATTTGCACGTACGTCCCATTTTAACACTAATGCTGCTTGAGTTAAAACGCAAAATGGTAAGATGGAATTGAATAATGCAAAAAATAATGGCCTTCAGATTGCAAATGCATTCAAGGCAGATGAAAATGATAATTTTTCAGGTAAAAAATTTTTGTCCAAGTAGTGTGTGTGTACATCCAAAGGGATGTACACAAACTGAAGTAAATGAAAGAGAGGAGAGAGGAGAAACAGTATCGTGATGATGGCTTACCTTGAGGAACAGGTGGTGAGTGGGTTTCTGGGCCACAGGGGGGTGAAGGAGACACTCTGGCTGTGAGCCTGTTCATAACTGCTTACCTGTCTTCTCTGCATCTGTGGTCAGTGTGCCGCACTACTCTGTGCTCTCAGGGTACACGGCATAGGCTTGTGATTGGTTTGCAAAGGCCAGGTGGATGTGTAATCTCAAGATTACGATAGCTTCTATTTCAAATTCTCATGCCTACGAACAGACTATTAACAGACCATCTAGATATCTTCTAACATTATTACAAGCTATAGTCAGAACCTTTCAGAACACAAAAATGCTATTTTATCTTTTAAAATGTTTAAACGTTTCAAAGAATGGAATAGTTTTTATAAATAGGAACAATGGCTTTGGGAACATAACTTTACTGTAGACAGTTGCTGTAGACAGATTAACTAAAAAAAAAATGTCGATTTTATAACGGAAGCCCAGTCTGGGACTCATTGTATGTGCTCACTTAATTATCTTATATATTTTGCAAAATATTATTATTATTATTGTTGTTGTTGTTGTTGTTTTTGAGTTGGTCCAGTTCTCCACGTATTTTCTCAACGTACAGTCTAATAGAAAGCATGTTGTGCTTATGTATAAATGACATTAAACATATTATGTATATTTCTAGTTTACAGCTATATTTTTAAATAAACGTCTTGTCGGGTATTTTCGCAGTGGAGTGTTTTCGTGACACACTGATAATTTAAATGTGGGTCTTTCTGCCACATGAGGGCAGTATATCCAGACTAACAGATATTTTTGGGAAGCCATTGTTGTGTCCGAAGAGTATGTTTCCAAAAAGGGATTTTTTGTGAACATTAAACCATCGTAATTTGGGACAGTACGCGAAGTTTTTTCCGGTTATTCTAAAATACTGTATTCTGACTGTAACTCTTTATTTTTAACATTGGTAATGTAACATCGTGAAGACACGTGTGCTTTTTAAAGTCTCCGTCTCTGATTAATTTAGAGGAATTGACGTAGTGTGCAGCACTTGAGTCACGTAAGACGCGTGTCTGCTGTTTATCGCTGGATAATGTTACGGCTGCGTTTGCAGCGCGGCATTGCATGAGTGCTTGCTTGGCGTTCTTTCAAACATATTTGTCTAAGTATCGTGGCTGCAGTTTCACCTCTTGGTCTGCTTTTAATCACTCCCTTAAATTAATGTACATTCGTATATTTGCAAAGTGCAATTTAAATACTTAAGTAGTTACTTAGTTATGACACTGCAAGTGGGGTGTCTGTCTTTCAGACAGCCGTACGCGGGCCTGGTTCTTAATGGTATAAAAACTATTGAGACACGATGGCGCCCCCTGTTGTGTGAAATGGAGAACTGCACCTTAGCCGTTCATATTGCCCAGAAGGACTGGGAGGGGGACGAATGGAGAGATGTGCTCACACACATCTTCGGCATGACCGAATCGCAAACTGAAGATATTCTGCTGTCCGGCGAACGATTCGGCCGTGGAGTAGTGGCAGGTAACACAAAGTTTTTGTATGTCTGTTTTTAAATAAATTTTTACGTTTCATATTATACATGAGTAAACATTCATCAAATCATTTGAAGACTAGTTTGTTTCTTCCTGTAGCCAGTGATCTTTTGAGTTATAAATTAGTTCAAGTAAAATTAGTGCACAGGCAGACTTTTTTTTTTTAAAGACTTAATTGCCGTTATTGTAATTTTCTTGTGCTCCTCAGGAGTGGTACATGTAGGAGAGACCTGGTTCTGCTCTGATACTGTGCCAGAGGAGGACCTCAAGGAGCTGGAGAAGGCAGCAGTTCTGAGGGGACTTAAAGAGAAGTATCTGACTCGGCTCTCTAGAGCCTGCTGGCTGAAGGAGCCATTGTATACCCGGGGTCACAAGGATCTGTGGACAGTGGATATTCCCATACACTTATTGTCAACTCCACCTGAATGAAACATTCTTGCTTATGAAATCATTTTGTACCTTATTTGCCATTTTTCGCACTTGTGCATTTGGCAGATTACCTATAGCATCACCTGTCATTACGTATAGTTATTAGGGTGTTCTTCATTTTGCTGCGGTGTGGTTTGTTGTACTTGCTTAATACTAATGATTATTTCATGGACTGTTGTGCAGTGTGTAACAGTGAACAGAAACACGGTTGCATTAGCACTTTAATAATGTGTAAACCCTTTCAGTGAGGACAGAGAGAAGGCTTCCCTTTGTAAAGCTCTTGAACAGGGTCAAGGAGTCCAAGTTCAGGGCGCATACAGGGACTGGGAGCCTTTCTCTTCCATAAGGGTGTTAGAGCAAAGGAGAGGGTTGACAAGGCCACCTTCAAAGAAAACGGGTGCAAGCAGATATCTGAGCCACACACAGGTCATCATTTATTAGTACATAAATCTAATGAAACCTGAAAAATTAAATTTTTAGAAAGCTGCATTGGACATAATATGACAATTTTTTACCTTTACAGTCACCGGGGTGTTGAGCGAAAGTCTTGTATGTGTAAAGAAGGCATTGTTACTCGACAAAAGGTGGCACTTGTTAGCTGTCATGTTAGATATGATGGCCACGAATTAGAATGTTGTTTTACTGTTACGCACATTATCTTGCGGTCTCACACAGATGACAGTTTCAGACCAGAAATGAACTTAAAATGTCATTGATTGTAACTTCTGCTTCCTTTTAAAAGAAACTTGATATTTTTTACGGCTTTCTAGAGTTCTTGTGTAACAGTAGTGTGATTTAGTACCAATGATAAAGCTCCACAAATCCCAGTCTTTAATCTGGATTGTGTTTTTTTGTGCTTTCATTACGACTGGTTTGTAACTTGCTAGAGTTCATGTTTCAACGAGTTACTTATTTTGAGTTTGGCACAGGAACTTCTGTGCAGTCTGTCATTGGCAATGGAAGAGAAACTGCAAGCGTAAGTCCAGGTGGGACAGAGCAGAGGATTCACTGTAATTATTCCGGTGAAGAGAGCAACTCTGGGTTCGCAGCAGGCCTGGATCTGACTGAGAATGTGTGAGGGGCAACCTCTATTCATGTGATGTTGTATGGACCGTCTCCTTTCACCAGACTTCCTCAGACATCGCTGGTCTCCCACCCTTAGTCTAGCACACAACAATGCTGCTACTGCCAGCCTGTAAACAGCGCATTTTGATGTGCATGGTAAAAACCAAAGCAATCATTGCTTTCCTCTAATATGTAGTTAATGACCCGTTCTAAATTGTCATTTCAGTAGCACAGTATGTTGGTAAACAGCTGGTTATGGCCAGGAAGTATTTACCACTTTAAATGAAACACCTGCATTTAATAACCCTTGCCATAAATAATTTGTACTCTCAGTTATATCCTTAGCTTTTGTGAAATATTTGTGTATTAACTGCTACGTACGTCTTTGTGGTTATGAGAAATGATAAAAAGGGTCACAAAACCTGAAGATTTGGCAATGACAGTAACATGTAAAAGTGTTAATAAGGAACAGACCTGCATGAATTCCCCAGGGGACATTACCGTTGGGGAAGTAGGAACAGACCGTGCAATACCAGTGAGCGAACTGGCGAGCACAGGGAGCTGAAGGAGAAGGGCTTTGGTGTGTAATCCAGTATATGTGAAATAGCAAAGGTGTCAGATCATTGTGGTTGAGGGACCAATATCAGGCTCATATAGAGTACCTTTGTGCTTCTTTAGGATTCTTGTGCACAGCAGTAGTTCTCAAATGGGGGTATTGGTACCCCCCAGGGCTACCCAGCAACACCTCAGCGGGTACTTGGCAGAATTACAAAATTTGACGGTGAAATATTTTTTGACAAATTGCCTCAAAATTGCCTTCACAAACTTACAAAATGTGCATAAACATCAGGGGGTCTGAGAGAGAAAAGGAGTCTTGCAAGAGGGAGGTTCACAAACCAGAAATGGTTGAGAACCGTCAGTGTACGTAAGTGTAAGGATGCTTTTCTGGTCGTTGCACGTTTCCCGAGGAACAAAATTAACTTGCATCTCCTGGAACGATTCTTACAGCAAGACGCTTTACAGAAGACGCTAATGAAATATGAACACGTATGTTCAAATGTAAGAAGGTTCTACAATGAGCATGTGCTAAAGATGCGGTTACATTTTTATCATGTATGTCCTGTGACGTGGAAAATTAAGCACATAATGCAAAAACAATATGAAAGAGTAAAGTAGAGTTCTAACTTGAAAAACTGAAATCTAGAAAACTGCAAGGTAAATAGGACAGGCTTTGCTATTCACGTGTTAGGTATACGATTTAAACTTTTTAGCTTGTTCAACTAAATATAAAGAATTGGAATTTAGAAGTTATTCCACAAATGAGCATTTCTTAAAATAACAGGCATGGCAACAGTTGTAGATCATGGAATAAACCAGTTACATGAAGGTAGAAAAAGATAAGTCCCCAGTACAGCACCAGTTGCTTAAATAAGTTTATTGGTGATGCCAGTCATTTTTATACTTTACCAAAACACTATCATGCTGCCAGTCTTCATGATATGTATGTGTGAACCATCACCTTGGTTTTCCCCATCAACAGTTCTTGTCTGGCTTGTTTTCATGTAAACACAAGTGACACCCTGCCGTCCTGATTGAAATGCCCCTGAGCCAATCCTGTTCTGTGTTACAAACCACTTTGTGTTTTAAATGCTGGAACTCTTTCTAACTGTTGGACCAGCACTATGGGGATTTGATGACCTACTGAAACAGCCTTCCCAGCTAATCCTTAGTCTCTTTATACTGCTACCGCAGTCTGCCTCCCATCCTGTGTCCTAGAAATACCTGCAATTTTTTAAAACTGCCATCTTCTAAATTATGGGTACCTTTAAGCTTAACTACGTATTGTGTGACTTTGTTTATTCATTCAGTTGAATGAATTTAATATTGAATATTCATTAGGATTTTAAGGGAAAAACACTAAATGAACCAATGAATATTTGGCATACAGAACAATCTGAACGTTTTATTGCAGAAAAAGTGACTTTCTGTACTTGAGTTGAAAAGAGGACTAAATATTGCTCACAGTTATCTGTGGCTGAATCGCCAAGAAGTCACACTCACTGGTGCAATGTAACAAATAGTACAGTACTTAAGTATTTTTGGGAAGTATCTGTAATTGAGTTTTAAAATATGTCGACTTTTACTGTACTACTTAAAGAAAATGCGTATTTTTATGCCGATACATTCCCCACATGGCATTTTCATTACATAATACAAAAAGAACAACAAGCTCAAGCAGGTTAAGCAAGCAGCAGAAAGAAGCTATCAGGGAAGCAGCAGCATCCTCCTCTCGCAGCAGTGATGCTGCCCCAGCACCTGCTACGTCTGCTAGCATAACTTCTCCACCAACACCTCCTGCTTTAAATGAGTCAGACCACCCATGACCTGATGTTCTACTTTCTTGGTGTGAAGGATTTGTAATGTAAGGATTTGTGGTTCTTGTGCTTGCCAAAAAGCACTGAAATTCTGGCATTCAAAAACTCCCCATAAAATTTAAGAAACACATTGAGGCAAGTTAAAACAAAGATAAGTGTTATAGAGTTATGTGGTTACAGTATTAAGCACTTAACACTTTTAACATTAACATAACGTTATGTCAGTGCTGTGATTGTGAATCTAATATTGCTTAGGCTTCTTACTAGCTGCATTATAGTTTTTACTAACATTAATCTTAGGTTACAAAATGACCAAAAACAAAAAGTGTCCCCATTATAATGTTTTTGTAAACATTTACATAATGTTATGTCTACTGTGATTGTGAATCTAACATTAAGTAGTTACGATGCATTACTGATTTTGCTAACATTAACGTTACCTACTTGTAAATAAAGCTGAGAAATTTAGCTGTAGTGGTGAGCAGCTAATGCTACCAACTGGTCAGTTGTAGCATGATTTTTTTTCCTTTGTAAAAACATTGACATAAACTTTAATACGTTACAGTTAATCTTTTCTTTAGAATTGCATAATGTTAATTAGCTGTTTAAATTACAGAAGACTATTCAACTTGCTAGTGAGATAATCTATTTTTTTTTTCTAAACATGACACATTAGCAATATACAGATTGTTTATGGTATGGTATGTCAGGGTGATGACTAAAACACAAAAAATCTAAATTCCACAGCCATTATAGCTATGCACATTATTTATTAAAGTAATCACAAACCTGATCCCAAACTAGGGCTAGTTAAAGTTTAAAAACCTGTTGATGATGATCAGGTGTAAATTGGGAGGCCTGCTACCCAGCGTCAGGCAAAGGAAAAGTTACCTCCCGATGTAACGATGACTGTGAGTGTTTCTGAGTGCCTTTAAATCAAGGTGTTACGGTTTTAACCATGGATAGATTACTGACCGGGCTTTTTAAATGAGAACTTCTACTTTTACTTTTAATACTGAAGTACACTTATTCAAAAACTACTTTTGATACTTAAGTACAGTTAATAACAGATACTGTCATACTTTCACCGAAGTAATATTACAATGGGTGACTTTTAATTTTACTTAAGCCATTTTATAGTAAAATATCTGAAGTGTGCCTTTCAGGTACTTTATACAATGCTGGTCACACTTGCATATAATGCATAAAAGTAGCAATTATTGTCCTTTTGTATGTAGGCATTCAGATGCATTTTTGATGTGGTGGTTTCACCTTGGGTGTTAGCACTTCTGTTTTTGATTCTTTTCTGTTCAGGAAAGGATGACTCACTAAATCAGAGGAAGAGAAGTGACAGACACCAGAGGCAGTCTGAAATAGCAGACGTCCAGGTCTACAAACCATGGAATCACTGTCCATTACCTTCCTGTTATTGAATAAATTCATATAGACCATGTAATTGGCACAGATTGTTTTATTAATGGCAGATAAAGGGGCATCGCCCTAGAACCTGCTGGTCTGACCGGCTGCTTTTTTCACCTGACTGAGACATGGACTCTTAGTGATTATCAAAACGGTGGGGGGGGGGTGAGGGGGCTGTTTTACTCAGTGGGTTAATAATTAAATATGTAAGTGATATGGGAAGCCCTGTAAAATGGGTCAGCTATGCTTTGCTGTAGGAAAAACTGTTGAGGATACTTTAATATAGTAGTATGTACTTATGCAAACAAAATGGTCATTGTTCAGGAAAGCAAAAGTTCAATCAATGACTCACAAATGTACTAACATTAGGACAAGGACTAGTTTCAAGGGCAAAACCTAAGAAAGGTAGAGTTAGATTTGTTGATGTCCTGCACCACAGTAAAAAGAAATTTCTCAAAGCTGCTCTACATATGGTCATTGGAAAAGCACTCACACCATCGAAATGACTGGTCTAATGAAACACGTTTTTTTTTTTTTTTTGTAGAAGTAACAGTTAAAGGTAAATAAGACATTACTGGTGCTGATTCTCATGAGAGAATGAAAGGATATTTGGAGATGTATGTATAGCAGAAAAACGTGAATTGTAATTAAAGAGTTAAAGAAAATGGATAAAAGATTGAGTTGATTTAAATTAGTTTAGATGAAAATTTGTCTATTACAGGAAATGTATACGGCTGAGACCAAGAGACCAGAAAAACCTCCGAATTAAAGTTTTATTTTTAATATTATTGCTCTGAACAGAAAGCACGCAGCCGCTGAAATAAGGGGAGAAAGTGCTTTGAGAACATCTTCAAATTAAACATACGTCCTCTTTTGAAAGAACGTGGATAATAACAAAGGAACGATGAGTTAAAAAAAAAAAAACGATGAAAGGGGAACTTCGGTTTTAATACCATTCACATTTAAATATCTTTAGTATAATGTAAATAAGCGGTCAACAGTCGGTTGAGAAGCCATATTTACTGAATTAACTGTTTGGTTATTGGTCTTGTTCAGCAAGGACAGGCTTGAACATATAATCATACACACTTCTCTGTAACGTTGAATAGACAATGGACTCTTTCAGCAGCGACGCAGCCAATGCGCGTTACCGCAAACCGCACACAGGCAGGTGGCGAACCGTGCGCGGCGCTTCCTCTTTTCTCCTCCAGCCTGGATCTGGTTGTTTGACAGGGCAAGGTGCAGAAGTGGCTGGGCCAGTGTTTACTTCTCAGCTAGCCTCGCTGCTATAAACACACACTTCCCCTCTTATCTGATGCTGCGTTTGCTGAGTCGTAGCGCAAGTTAATTCTGCTTTTTGACCTGCGTGAAAACCAAGGAAAGGCTCACCAAGAGGTTTTAGCTACACTGCGTACGTGATTTACAGCCACGATGACGGTTGTGTGATAACCAAAACGATTTTTTTACTCTAATGATTGTCTTGATCTCGAGCCGTTTTTTTGCTTGCGAAAGGCTGCGGCAATATTCTTTATGTTTAGATTGTCAGCGTTTATAAAGCCAGCGAGATAACAAAATATTAAGGAATGCAGTGAGTTCAATATACCACAAGATGGCAACCTATAACTCAGTGTAAATATTTACACGTTTCATAACGTGTGTTAATAATCGTGAGTGTAACGAGGCAAAGAGCTGTATTGGGTTCTGGTTCCTGAGACAATATTCCCGTATATTTCTAAGATATGGCTATTTTAGGTGCGTTTCTCAGCTTTCGTTTAGTTGGGCCACACAACTATGTGCTACAAATGAGCCATACCAATTTTCAAGATAGTAAGGCCTACAAAATGTACTCATAAATTAAAAACAATGTAATTTATAGTATTACTCCATGGGAATGTGCCCTGATGCCACTCCATAGTTGTTTCAGAATGTGGGGCTGAGTGTAGACCGGGTTTTATGTGCACTATGTATGGAGTTTAACAGATCATTGCTTGCCTCGCTAGATCTTTGCCCATGGTCCACAAGAAGTTTGAACTGGTAACTCTTCAGTTACCCACGTGTGTGTTAGTGCACTGTGATGTAACATTGCCTTGCCCCTTTTTCTTCCTGGAATAAACTCCTGATTGTTATTTCCCTAAACTGAAAAAAAATACAGAAGATCATTATTTGGAGGTCCTTTTCCTAAGAGCACCATTTCTATCCCTGTGGATATAACTGCAGCAGAATATCTGCATTTGGCAGTCTGGTGTGAACAGCTCAGTCATGCTCAGGGCTTAATGTCACTGCCCATCTCTGCCTGGGGGAGCGCAGCATTGGTTTCTGCCATCCGTGTGCATAAAGGCCAGCAGGTGAATCCGTTTAGCTTGCGCGCAGCTTGTAACACTGCAGCCCTCCCTGTGCTGGAATGGCTAGGCTTCAGCAGTTGCTGTTTCTGAGTGTTACAGCTTCTCAGTACGCACAGCTTATGGACCAGCATGGTGCCTGGCAAAGCAGGGCCTTAAGGTAAAATCAGGCGGGTTCAGCTATTGTTTAAATGTAAATTAGATGTTAATTAATTCATTAAAAAAAAAAAGATTTTATTCAGAGCTACGCGTGCTCCTTCTCTCTCTGCCCAGGAATGGAACGTTAGATTCGAGTGGTGCATTGTGGTATATATAATACAGCACCCTGGTAGGTATGGGGAGGGGACAGACCAAAAAGTGCTTTCACTTTAAAACTCCTGAAGGCCAAAGCGCCCCATGTGCCCCCATCCCTCACCTCCCCCCGCCTGGAAGGCTGAAGTACTACACATAGGCACAATGTGACTTGTCTGGGAAGAATTGCTGCAGTGGTGAGAGTCAGCATGGGGCCGGCCGTCGGACGGGGGAAGCCCGCCTGGACGCTGCTCTGTTGCCATGATGCCCGTGCACTGTTGTCACGGCAATCAGTGGGATGTGACTGAGGCCTTTGTGCTGCAGTGGCCTTTTAGATGTCAAGTTAACCAGAGAAAAAAAAATTGTGCGACAGCATTTTTCACCCAAAATTTAGCAGGTCCTCAACTTGGCTGTTAAACGTATATAATGAGGTATTGACTTCTTCTTTGCCAGGCACATCAATGCACATCGTGCTTTGCAAAGTGTAAATAGGTTTGTATAGTAATATACAGTGTTATCTGTAAAACACTAGAAAGCAATTTTTAATAAAAGGTATTTGTATAATGTTTTGAGTATATTATGAAATACTTTGTGTATAGTTAATTATTAATTCCAGCTGCCCCAGACAAAAGCTGACTGCTCACATACTGTTCTCACGGTACACTTTTGCCTTCAGTGTCAAAAAATTGTCTTGTTTGGGTTTTTTTGTACAAAATTTGTGCAGTTGTACAACATTGTTGTTTTTGGTGCAATGTCAAGAATAACTGTGTAAGGGCAGTAAATATTTTGCAGTACTAATAAGGAGTTAGAGTGAAAGGGCAGTGCATGTGCTTTGAAATTACATTTGAAATTACATTGTTTTTTAAATGTATGTTTTTAGACAGAGGACTTTTAAGTTTTAAGGGAAAAATCCTACGGTCGCAAAGCACAGTTCATCAGCTGATGAACTGGCCCCCATGTCACCCACGTGGTTTGCTATGTGCACTTTTATAAAGAGTTATGTTCCAAAACACAGACTGTGTTAAGTAAGTGTGGAGTTTGTCCTCAGTTTTCTGTGCAGGTTATTCTTTGGGACGGACGTGGCTGTCTTTTCGAGGCATCCTCGATTCTCCATCTTCTCATTCTATCTGTGGTCAGGAAGTTTGTTGAAGTCATAAATCAAGACATTTAACAGGTTCCCACAGAGTCAAGGAGCATGAGACAGGGGAGAATCTCCTCCCCCCCCCCACACACCCACACACACACACACACACACACACACACACACACACACACAGATGGAGAGAGCCAGGGACACAGGCTGACAGTATCC
>JABJVR010047587.1:0-27163 GCA_025773905.1 Chitala chitala
AACACAGGGAACACTCTGGATGGGGTCGTAGGCAAAGATATGGCCCACTCTGCATGTGGAGTTAACCCAACACAGGGAACACTCTGGATGGGGTCGTAGGCAAAGATATGGCCCACTCTGCATGTGGTGTCAACCCAACACAGGGAACACTCTGGATGGGGTCGTAGGCAAAGATATGGCCCACTCTGCATGTGGAGTTAACCCAACACAGGGCACATTTTCGATCTCTGAACGGAGCTGTAGGTGAAGATATGGCACACTTTGGATTTGGCATCAACCCAGAACAGTGCACAGTCTAGATTGGGTGTCAACCCAACACAGCACACACTCTGGATGGATTGTCAACAAACATAAGGCACACTCTGGGTGGGGTGTTAACCCAACACAGGAGATATGCATGACCCACATACAATACAGAGAATATTAAATCACCTGATCTACATGCATTGTGGAGAAAAAAACATGAATTTCAATTATAATCTTGGAACATGAAAACAACACACACATAATGCCAGAGTCAAATTCAAACACATGAAGTTATGCTGTGTGATGTGGTGCGCTTGTTCCTGCTTTCAGTCTGAGTTGCACTCCTCCATGAGTTACTAAAGTTTTTTGTAATTTACGAAACAAAAGTACTATAATCACCCACTGACTTTGCGTACGTAGCGTTAAACCCTGATTATATATGAATATACACTATGAGACATAATTAAAAACTTTTACAATGTCAGTAGGATATTTAAATTTACAGATATATTCGTAACATATAACAACTTTTGAGTGGTATACTATGTTAGCAAAGTGTTATTTCAGTAACTCATCATAGATCCATAAGCCTGTCTGTTACTGCAGATTTGTTTATGTAGAAGGAAACAGACATGGTTGGACATTTCTGTGGGACTTGGCCTGCCTAAGAAAAGAATGCCCTCAGGAAGTATATCAGTAGTGACATCACCATTGATCCACTTGCCACCTGCTCAGATGTTGCTCCCCCTCTACACCTCCAACACCTGGCCCATGTCTGTGCAGAACCCACCACCTCGCCCTGTGGCTGTCAGCTCACCTTTACAAGAGACAGGTGTGTAGAAGAGAATGACAAGAAACATGGCAACAGGACACAAACCAGTCAGCTTGGACGGTTAGCTCAGAGATGTGACGAGAAAGCACACTTGCAGTAAGAATGGTTCCTGGAAGATAGAGATATTACACACAACAAGGAAAGAGTGGGAGAGAGATACTGACATAAAGGCTGTACCCACTGAAGGAAGAGATAGGAAGGAATAGGCAATGCAACTGTATGAGTGAGAAAACATGGGCAATGTAGAGACCATACACATAAGTCAGAGAGACTATATGGGGCATGTAGAGAGACTATATGTGTAGGGGAGAGAGACCATACACAGGAGAGACACTACAAGGGGCTTGTAGAACGAATAGACAGAGATATAGATAGAGTTACAATGATATGATAGAGTAACATAGTACCAGTTTCCATTATAGCTGCATGCCCTCCTCTACTCAGAACAAAATTGGAACAGGGATAAGACAGGGGTTGTTTCCACGGTGATAAACCTGTCCCCCTTTCTCTGTGTAAGAGGTATACAAACACACAAAATAGAAGATATTTGCTTATGATACACATGGGAGAGCAAGAGTGACAAAGACCAAAAGTGGAAGGGACACAACATGATGGCAGAAAGATAGGCATCACTGGGTACAGGTGGGAGACCTTACCAATCGCTGCCCCACGCTTTGTTCATTTCATACAGACTTGAGGAGCTTCACATTTATACTTCGCCAGGTTTCATTTGGCTACATCGTCCAGGGCGCTGTGTACCTAACGAGCAACACCAAGCTCAGTACTGCTTGGCTGGGTGTACACAACCGGGCTCATAACAGACGTGAGCTCACACTACACGCAGCCAGCACTAGGGAAGATCCTGAAATATTGATTCCAACTTTGTTTGACCTAAATAAAAAAGATGAAGGAGATGCTTAGTGCAGTATACTGGCAGAATGAAAGTCATGGTGTGCTGTATTGGCACATGAAATAGATGTTTTTAACAGTTAACCATAAAAGGTGTTCACTTGGAAAAAATTAAAAGCAGTTTTAATCCATTTTGCTTCCCTCATAGAGACCATGTTTAGTATTATTGTGTATTAATTGATAAAACTTGAAACAAAAAATTTAACCTATCTGTGTTGACTTTTAATGCTGGCATCTAGCAGTAGACAGTTTGCACACTGTTGATTTCTATTGATACATGGGCTTGCGTCAGTAGATGCTCTATGCAGATTGTGTGCAGTAGACACAGTGGGACTGAGAGAGAGACACCATATCTGGCCAAATGGAGCCTCTGATTCTGTTACCCTGGCAACACTGCGCTGCATTCCAAACGCACACATGCACATTCCTCCCTTCCATCACAGGGCTCCTGGTTTAGTGGGAAGGGCAGCCTCCCAGCCAGATGGGGAGGGGGGCAGACCAATCAGGAAGTGTGAGCATTAACAGTATTCATTTTATTTTTAAATAGCACTTCCAACAGGGTTGCAGTACAGTACTTAGTTGGGAAGACCACAGCACAGTGGTAGCCATCCTATTTAAAGTAGTCCTTAAACAATCATTATTACATTATTACTTAGCTAAATATTTTATACATAATTACTTAAAATGTTATTAGTTTATTTAAACTGCAGTGTATTTTCACTGAAGAATTTCAAGTTATGAAGGATGTTTAAGAATATGATAACTATATGCTGTGTGGGATGTATGTTGAGGTGGTTTTTTTCTTTTTTTGCCAAGTAATGCTTAGTACACAGGAGACTGGGAGACCATGTGACATCCAGGCTTCTATGGCACTCAACAGAGGCAAGCAGTACATATGTCAACTATGAGCATCAAAAGTTTCATTGAAAGTAAAAATTCTGTATATAGCAAGCATTTGAATAAGATGGTTAAAATTACATTACAACGTAAATCTAATTTCTCTTTTGTACTCAAAATTGATAACGTACCCTTCCTTTTTTAGTAGCTAGCCTAGGGGCAGGAGTCTGACTTTTGTTAAAAAATTGATTAATTCTTGACTTTCATACAGATGGCTGGCTTATATGTTGAACTAGTCTTGTGATAAAACTGGGCTAAGTATAGTAATGTAATAGAACTAATCTTTGCTCAAGTTCATAATGTAGCTACAAGCCATGATTCATAATGGTTCTGTATGGAGTGTGTTTTGGAGGAAGAGACAAGAAGGAACAGGTAGAGCAACTGTATAAAGGCAAGAAAACTTGGACAATGTAGAGGTAGGTGACACACAGGGGCTCTATTGAGGAAGAACATGTCTGCCAATATCATTATTGCAAACGTTTCACTACCAAACCCAGTTGATACATAGCATCATTGTGAAAAACACGAGATTCACCTCATTACTGTAACTGGTGACATTTTTTACTGAGACATTTCATGGATGAAACTATGATCTCAAACAACAAGGGTGGAAAATCAGAGTAGAGAGAGCACAGGTCGCAGAATGAAGCATTGTATGAAACAGTAGAGTGGAGGGACAGGAATATAGCCTAGAGAGTATAGTTTTTTGACTATAGTGCAATAGACAGTTTTTGAATATAACAAATAAGAGTATACCATATGCAAATGAATTTAGAGTGGAAAATATGTGCATAGA
This sequence comes from Chitala chitala, assembly GCA_025773905.1. NCBI lineage: Eukaryota > Metazoa > Chordata > Actinopteri > Osteoglossiformes > Notopteridae > Chitala > Chitala chitala. The sequence continues at coordinate 3,681 of JABJVR010047587.1, forward strand.
GTAATGACTGTTGTCTGTAGGACATTAGGACATATAAGGTGTAGGACACAGGATTATACTACTCTGGTGTCATGATAGTGTGTAATAGTAAACTATGATAGGAGAATAGAGTAATAAAGCCCAGTTTAAGTTTTGTTTTGTTGCATAGCAACTGCTAATGAAAATTGTAGTTTTTGATGTTAAATGTAGCAGGTTCTCTAACACTATAAAGACTTTAAATAAGATAAAAAATATGCTATTTCAATGAAAAAATGTCTATTTTTAGAAAGTGTTTTCGTGCACCATCCTTTTCTGTGTATTCCTAGCAACATTGGTAAAAACCCAATTTTTGTTGTAGTTTTCTAGCAGTCAGTTCAGATTTGTGCTTCCTAAACAGCTTGCAGTACAAGCAAAGGCCAGTGTTGGGTTATCTCTATTCGCATGCCAGTCTTATGCCCTTTTTGGAATCTAATTCAGAAATCCATATCGTCACAGCGAAACATTTTACTTCAAATGTAGCACTGATTCTGCTTGTTGTTGTCATCCTCACGAACAGCAGAATTACACAGTTACATGCATACTTTGAACTGGCACTTACCTAAATTTGAGGCTGGTTGTTATTGTCATTGTGATGTAGGCTCATTCACTTCAATTATAGACCACTTCTGCGCTGGCCACCAATCCATGAAGTAATTATGAAAATAGATGCATCACAATTTTGGCAATTGCCTACATTGTTTTAAAAATCTTGAATTTTCTGTTGGAAATTGTGATGAAATGCTGCTTATTTTGAGGCTTGAATAAGCATAATGCATGCAATACAAATTCAAGGATATAAATGTAAGGCAAAGAGTGTGGTGTATACAGCAACAGTGTAGAGCAAAGGTTTATGGCACAGAATAGTGAATGTAATACATAGGACAACTGTCTAGACTGAAGGATAATAGTGTCTTTAGTGAGGGTAACATATAGGGTAAGAGTGTAGATCAAAGGATTATAATGAAGATTAGTGAGTGTAGTGTATAGGACAAGAGTATAGATGAAAAGGTTATAATGTAGATTAGTGAGTGTAGTGTATAGGGCAAGAGTATAGATCAAAGGATTATAATGTAGATTAGTGAGTGTAGTGTATACGGCAAGAGTATAGATGAAAGGATTATAACGAAGATTAGTGAGTGTAGTGTATAGGGCAAGAGTATAGATCAAAGGATTATAATGTAGATTAGTGAGTGTAGTGTATAGGACAAGAGTATAGATCAAAGGATAATAGTGAAGATTAGTGAGTGCAGTATATAGGACAGGTGTGTCCAGTCATGGTCCTGGAGGACCTCAGTGGGTGCAGATTTATGTTTCAGCCAATTTATTCACTTTAATTGGACAACTATCTTAAGTAATTTGCTGCTCCTTTTTGTTATTCCCGATTGTTTGTATCTGTATGTGCTTAGTTGCCTTAATTTATTGGGAGAAAGAATTACAAATAAGAAAGTTAAAAGTGAACTTTAAGATCTGTAACAAAAATATATATCACATTTTGCTATACCACTCTAACTGCAGAACTGGAAAATGTCTGGATAATTTAGCATGGTATTCAAGTCAAACTGTATTCAAATTATTTAATGAACAACAGAAATAGGTGCCAATGTCAAAGAATGTTTGATTAGGAACAGTGATTATGCACAAAAAATTGACTAAAATATATCATAACTGTTAAAAAATGTTAAGAATCAACATCTGTAAACCTTTGTCCACATTTTTTTTTAATTCTCATTAAACATAAAGGTTGTTGAGAATTTCTGGTCTGACAGAGTAACAGAAAAGTCAATAATGTTTAACTGACATTAAGATTCAATTAAAAGCAGAAATTGGCTGAAGCAAAAACCTACGCCAATTCTGACACTCCAAGACTATGACTGGATACCCTTGATAAAGGAGAAGGGTGCAGAACAAATAATAATATTGTAGGATAGTGACTATAGTGTATAAGACAAAACTGTAGTACAAGGTATTATAGTGTAGACCAGTGAGTATGGTGTACAGGACAATAGTGCAGAGCTAAGGAAAATATAGCACTGTAGATTGTGAGTGTTGTATATAGGACAAGAATTTAACGCAAAGGAAAATAGTGTAGAATTGTGAATGTAGTACACAGGAGAATAATTTACATTTGAAAATAATAGTGAAGGGTACTGTGTGTAGTGCATGTTCAAGGGTGTTGTCAGAGAGAGAACAGTCCTGAATGATTCAAGTAGCCCAGAGCTGGACAGGAGCCCTAAAATATGGCTCAATGGGTAGAGCCTCAAGCTGGCATGCAGAAGTCTCCTGGTCTGTGCTTCAAATCCCAGCCCAGCCAGGTGGGTCCTTGAGTAAGACACTCAGCGCTAGCTCTCTGGGTGCCATGTATGGCTGCTCACTGCTCCCCCCAGGTTAAATGCAGAGGACAAATTTCATTGTGACATGTATGTGCGATATGTATGCAGTGACAATAAAAAAGGTAATTATATGCCAAAGCTTGTAATTTTTACAAGCTCAAGGTAAGCTTTTGTGACAGGTTTGTATTATATAGGTCCACCAGTGTGCATAGGGCAGTAGTGTAGAATAAAGGGCAGGATTGTAGTGTATGCAAATGCAGATATGGAGTGTAGGGTCACAAATATAGTGTATAGGGTATACATTAAGTGTATGGTTGTGACTGAAGTGTACAGAGTATTACTAAATGTGGAAGATTAAGAGTGGGAGACTGTAGTGTTGTGAACACAGAGTGTGAAACAGGAGCATACAGCAGACCACAGCAACTGTGTGTGTTGCATTTAAGCACAGAGGAAATGCACTGTAGTGGTCATGTGTGTTTATCAGGGTGTCGCAAGCTATGCTAAAACAGCATATTAGGTTGAGTGTCTGGCGAGTGTGACTGAGCAAAAGAGAAAACGAGAAAATGACAGAGGTGAAGGGGAGCAATGAGCTCAGATGGAGTGGGGCTTTTTAAAAGCACTGTCAGTCTTGCCCCTTAGCCCCTCGGTGCTGTCATACACAAGGCGTAAAAAACTCAGAGAGGAACAATTTTCAAATCAGCTGCTTTGTTGTCAGTTACAGTTTATTTACAAGGCATTAACAAGGACATGCTTCTGCTTCACACAATATTTATTCACACTTTATTTACTTAATCCTTTTTCCTAGTCAGGACACAGAGTCTTGACTAAAAATCTATATCTGTGTACTTTATTTACATGGTATTAAAACTGAGGTTGTCCTATTAGGTATAGTTCATGTTTATAGCCTCCACATGGAGATTCTTCATTCATTTGAGAGGCTTCACTTGAACATGTTGTATCTGCATGGTATTTATGAATGTGTGTGTGTGAGGGAGACATTGTGTGTACATGAGACGGACACAGACTGAGATACACTCTGTGTGTGACATTTATGTGCTGTTAACTTGAGAGGAAAGCTCAGGACTAATGGGATTGTCCCTAAATTGAATTTGCATATGAGATTCCAGATGGTGGCTTTCTGTGAGTCTTGATCCTGCTTTGGGAAATGTCCCAACATCACACATGCCTCAGTGTTGCAGCACCAGAATGTGTTTGCAAGCTTGTCTGTTGTTGCCATTTGGTTTTGGTGACTGTTTTCTAGTGATTTTGGTTTATCCACATTGTGTGTGTGTAATCTCTCACTTTTCAGTTCCCTCTCTTCCTCTGGTCACTCAACTGTCCTTGCCTGGCTACATATGTCATAATGTGTTTGTCTCTATTGGATTTCAAGGTTAACCCCACACCAAGACTGTCTTTGTCTGAATCCATCAGCATTAGTTGGCAAATGTAATTAGGATACACATTTGGAAGGATTGTCTCCTATCCCTTGTAATCATTACACTAAAATCAAAGCAATAAGTCACATACTCATATGAGAGAGAGAGAGAGAGAGAGAGAGAGAGAGAGAAATTTGGCCCCCATATGAGATAAGCCTGCTTACTCTACCCTGCTGTTAACACAGGTGTACATGAGAATCCCTTTTAAACCATGGCTTCTCCAGAATCCAGAGCTCCCCTTGCAGCAGACCTTTGGAGACTGGATAGCAGCCCTGGGTGACTGACATTAGCCATGGTCAGTGACATACTGAACAAGAGATAGGAAAGACTTGACAAAATTAGGTGGCACTTCAGAAAACACACCCCTCAAACACTCTCTGTCACTTGCATGTCTGCCACGGACACTTGTGTTATGCAAAGTCTTAATATTAAAAAGAGTGCTGAGGACTTTATGTGCTAAACACAAAACATGGTGACTATCCAAGGCTCTGAACTGTCTCTCGGTTACAGGAGCGCGTTGCAAATTTGAGCATGTCGGCCCGAAGACGCACCCGAAGCGCCATTGCTTGCCACACTGACCTACAAGTGACTTACAGCTCAAATGTACTTCAGCAAAGCTATCAAACAAACAAACTCTCTTCCAGTCTCGCAGCACACGGTTCAGTTTTAATTGGCTCAGTATCGGCTGGCCGATCTTCCTCCTTGGATTGATTGTTACTGCAGAATGAATGCTCTCTGGATATTTTCCTAGAAGAATAAATGCAGAAATATATGGCAAAATGCGCCTGTGACTTTGTTAGAAGCTTTTAATGCCTGCTGTTTTGTCAGATCCTTCCACTCTTGCTGTTAATGTTCTAAATAATTCCAGCGGTCAGAGGACCAAATTCCACGTCCTTATTAGAAACACAGAGGGGTCAGCGTGCTACACAGTGCAAATGGACCTTTCACAAAACTGTACTTACATGCTATTCTTCTCTTTTAACTGATGTGTGCTTTCTCTAGAACACATACAAATTCACTTTAAGCTTATTCTGTATAGGTGATACTTCTGGCAGTGCTCATATTCTGTTTTTTTTTTATGAGAGACAATGAGTCCTAAAATTATTACTGGCAAAAAATAAATAAATAAAATTCAGCAAGTGAAAGACCATGCTGAGGTGCTGAAGCTATAGACATGAGGTGTGGTCACCCTAAGGAGCTACAGTGGCTGTGTCTGCTAGGCTCTAGCAGCTGCCTGACCTGCGAATAACAGAAGAGGTTCTGGACCTTCTTGCAAGGAAAATGGACCATGCGGTTATGTGGTGTAATTCAATCCCTCACCACACTCCGTAAAGGGGTTTAAAACTGTATATATCTATCCACTTAGGCAGAGGAACTGCAATTAATAAAGTGTTTGAATGAATTGTCAAGTATGAGAAGATTTGCAGAGGGCAGACATTTTAATGGATGTTTCAGGTTATTTTAGAACATGTGAACTCCTGGGGGTGGTGATGTTGCTAAGAAATTAAGAGTTGGACTTAATGACCGGCCAGTGAGTGAGACACTGTGAATCACATAGGTTTTTTTTTTTCTGTGAAGCACCCAGGTAAATGGTATGAACCATATAGATTTTTGCGAAGAATCAAAAATAGTTCATGTGATGAATAACACAGATTTATGATGAAAATCATTTAGGGTTATACTATGAATCATACAGGTTGGTGCTGACGCAGTTCTGTCGCATTAGCATGGCGTTCATTGGAAAACTGTGTACTCCAAACTTGCCATTGATTTTTCTGTCATCTCTCCACCAATCGACAGCTCACAGCCGGTGACAAGGTGAAGGTGACAAGGCTGCTGTGTCCACACCAGCTTTATGGCAGCAGTTCAGCCGATATCATCTTTGTCACGTGTTTTTCCTGGTCACTTAGAATGTTCAGTTTCGATGACCTTCATGTAACTGATAATGCGTTGTCATATAACAACATTCAATACAGATGGACATGTTTGACTTAAGACAATATTTAGCAATTATTATGCAGAAGTGCAGGGTTTAGGTGGCATGTAAACCAGTCGGACACCTGGACCTCTGGAGATGGATTGTCAAAACTTCACAGACATGCATTCTATCAGCTACAGTTACGGTAATAGGTATATCATTTCCTTTGTTTTTTTTTTTTTGGTTTTTGCACGTGTGTTTGTGTGCATATGATCACAGGTATGTGCAAGACGGTGGTGTAGTGGTGTCATGGTAAGTAGGTATACTGTTCCTTCTATCCCTTTATTCATTAATTTGTTCACGTTCCATACCTCGTATCTTCTGCAGGGTTTCCTGGAACCTATCCCAAGGAGCTTAGGGCTCAAGGCGGGGGACACCCTGGATAGGGTTCCAATCCATCACAGGGCACAATCACACTCACAACCAGTCACACACTGTGGGCAAATTGGTAATGACAATCAGTCTACAACACGTGTGTAACTGGGGGAGGAAACCAGATTACCTGGAGGAAACATGCATACATATTCACACTTTCACTTGTGAACAGTTGATATATGGTAAATCAGTTAATTTAGAGGTGCCTATCCACCATATATCTGCATATGAGAAGTATGCATATTTGATAGCACTAGCTGTATGTGTGTGTGTGTGTGTGTGTGTGTGTGTGTGATCATTGGTATGTGTCAGAAGTTGTATATGCAAAATTAACAGCTGCAGTATGTGTTTGTATGTGTGTGTGTGTCTGTTTGTTTGTTTGTGTGCGTGCATGTATGTGTGTGGGAAGTGGTGTATGCATATGTGAAAGCAGCAGTTTACATGGTATTAGTGATGGTAACAGTCAACAGTCTTTTACGTATTCATCCACTGCCAGCCTTAAGTAATGCTGGCATTTTTCATCATTATGGAACTGATGAGAATCATAATTGAATACTGTGCGTTAATGCTTCTATTTTTTCATTGTGTGATAATTGTTAAAGTAATGTTGTTTGCCATGGCAACGGATTTTCAAACTACATTTTTCAATGAACAGATGGTCACATTAAGGAAACACTGAAATTTGGAATTTGTTAATAGGTTTTAAGTTGAGAGATGAAGAAATTGAAAATAAAAGCAGAAATAATGTTAGTTATCAATTAAAAGTGTATAAAAGCCCAGAAACATTTTCCTACACAGTGAACTAACTGGAACTGCAATTTAAGGCAAAATTAAGTAACAATAATTGATATAATGTGTACATGTTGATCAAAGATGCCAAATGAATTGTTCCTTTTGTGGGCTCACTCAAGTGGACCTTTCCTTGATCTGACAATAAAACCCCTCAGTGTTTTGTGAGCTGAAGTTGTGGTTTACTGCCAATAAGTGCTTCAAATATTAATTCTGACCAACTGCTGACCAGTGGAGAAAATGCAAGTTGAACAATGGCCAGTAAAACTGAAGGATCCCAGGAAGGACCCCAGAATGGAGAATAACTAACAAAACTGGAAAAACATGCAGTCCAAGAAGCACACAGGCCAGCTCGGTTTTTAGGAACAAAGTCCAGAATGGAGAATGAGTTACAGATCAGAACCGGGGCATGCTGAGTTCAAGACAAACCAAGTATATATATCAGTACTGGAGAAACACTGTAGCCAGGACTGACAAGGATGTATATAGCAAAGCTGGACATTATGTAATGAACCAGAACCTGTAAAGACCTTTTATATTGTACCGGAAAAAAAAGCCAGCCAGGCTTGGGCACAGGAACACATGACGAATTAATGCTCTTATTTGTCAATTGGCAAAAATAAAGCTTTTATTAAAAATCATAGTGTTGTCATTTGTGCTGTCATTGCACCATGTGCTCTATGTGATAGGCAATAGCAAAATGTACAATTCTGATTCCAATGGACAAGCATTTATCCTCTGCTCGGAGGAAGCCCACACAACCACAGGAAGAGAAGGTGCAAAATCAGCCCACACATACACATACACACACACGTACACACACACACACACACACACACACATACACACACAAGTGTCAGAAGATGAGGCTAAGCCTGTTTCATCCCTGTTCCTGCCACACATACTAAAGGAAAAGTGACATAAGACAACCCCAGGAGGCAGCCTCATCTTGGCTGAGGTGATCCTGGCCGCAGTCCCAGAATCCCATGTGTCTAAGTCTCCACCCCTGAGTCAGCAGGGCACAGAGACGTCTTGGAAAGAGTGCGCCTTCCTGCTCTTTTTGTCTGGCAACGTCAGCCTTTCGCGGATGGCTGGGGGCCCACCCTTCAGCGCTTTCTGGGATGAGCGCCGTTTTTGATCATACCATCCCCATGCAGACACCCACACCCCTTCTAAGGAGGACACGGAATCTCTACTTGCAGAACTGTAACGGAAGAAAAATGAGGGCCGTCAGAGCAGTGCATGAAAGAGCTGGACCAAAGCACCGCCCAGTCCCGGGCCGGCGTCTTAGTGGCGGCCTATGCTTCTCCATTACTGCCAAACTCCATTATCTCTGTCAGTGCCCTTATCCCTCTGACTCTGGTCCCACAGGCCCAACTGTGGTGCCCAGGCTTGTATTGCCATATAATTATCTGTAAGTTTTTTGGAGATGCCCTGATTTTCTGTTTTTTTTTTTTTTTTTGAGGGAGGGTGCACAGGGGTTCAGTAGAGCACTATCCCCCAGTTTCCTATAGCCTCGAGGTCTGAAACAGGACTGCCACACTAAGTGTAAAACACACTGTACTATTAAGGGGCTGCACAAATACATGCACTACTCAGGTTATGGCCTTTTTTGAAGACCCACAGATTCAGAGGTCAACTGCTGTTCTCTGACTGGATCTTTGGCCCAAGATCTCAAGACATTCCCTGGACCCAACAAAACTTCATTCGCTCTGAAGGTCTACATCCTGTCTTTCTTGGCCTCTTCATTCTCTTCACTGGGCCATATTCTGCAGTGTATTTGACATGCCCTGTGCTTATCCCAGGTTTGCTGGCATTGTTACCATGGTAACCATTGACTGGGATTTTTCAGGACAACAGGGCTTTTCTTTAGCAGACAAATTGCAGGGTCCTAAGATTAAGTTGCTCTAACAGACACTCCCTTTTCCACCAATGTGACGCCCTGTCAATTTCAAACACAGCCCACTTACAGGTTAATTAATTTAAATTTCCTGGGTCTGATGACTATGAAAATGAGATAAAATGAACACAGGCCCTATTGGATAATTGAGCTAGGCCACACCTCAGACTTTATTCCATTAGCTGTGCTTATGACTTTGATTGAAGTGCCAATACGTACTTAGAAGTATACTGTATATGAAAACACAATACGATAGTTTCCAGTATGTAAATGCATATTATATTGACCCTAGCATACTTGCAGTAGCTCGGAAAGTCAAATGATGTATAGGGGCAACTCTGGAGCTCAAAAAGTGTGTGTGTTCATTTGTCTAGACTGTGATATCCTGTCCTCTCTTTGTGTGTTAGTCCAGTGTGTGGTGTCTCTCATGGTGCACTTGTGAGCACAGTAACTGTCTATGTCTGATGCAACTCAACCACTTGTGTATGTTTGTACTCATGTCTTGACATGTTACAGCTGTATGCCTGTAATTTTATAATGTGTGGTTGATGAAAAAATGATCACGGTGAGGCAGAAGCAGGTAAAGACGGACAGGACACTTTTAGCTATGCGTAAGGCCATCAGCTGGAATCAGTGTCATAGGGACTGCATCTCCGCAAAGGGGACGGTGCAGCTGTGTACACCCTTGGAAGAAGGAGAGAGAATTAAATTATTCATCATCTCTGCATGTGTCAGACACCTACATCTAGGAGTTAGGCTCACTTATGCACAAACAGACATATTCACACACACACACACACACACACACACACACACACACACACACACACACAAACACATAAACACACACGCACACACACATGCATGGACATAGTGGTGAATACAGACACTGAAATGCTCTAATTTGGTCCTGCACACAAATACACACACAATCATGCAGACGCACACACAGTGCAAGCATGTATGAAGAGACGTTTTTTTGTCACATATACACACAAATGTATAGACATAAATTGCAAAAATTTAAAAGCACGCTTCAAATTTTTCTGTTCTTAACTGTTCTCTGGTTGCCAAGGGAACGAACAAATTACATGAAATAGCAGGAGGAAGATAAAATGCGTTGTGTGCTCGGAGACCAGGGACAAAGTATTGTGTTTGCATTGTGGGCATTTGTGCGATAGGTTTGCCAAGGCAATAAGAAACAGGGATTCAAAAAGGAAAATAATCAGCATCTCACTGTTACTTTGTCTGTTTGCAGCAGTTTGGTCAGTTTGAGGACATTGATAGAAGGTTGGGGTTTTAATACAAAATACAACATTTCAGCATTTCATGTAGTGGTCATAGTCATTGTTTGCTTTGGAATCATAAGATTCTATAAGAAAACTACTTTTTAAATGAACCAAAATGTACACCACCCATGTACACCCCCTGGCTTTTTCCCCTTGTTTTTCCTTCCAAGATGTATGTAGGTTGTAACCCTAATGAGCCTGTCTTATAAATTAGAGCTGCCATAGTTTTTCTCTCATCGTTGAGATGCTTCCAAAGTCCCTCTCGGCATGCTGCTAGCTGTAAAGTATTCCATTTGATTTTTCTCAGATTTTTTGATTCGAGAACTGTTTTGTCTGAAAACATGCCTTAGTACATTTAAAAAGTGAAGGGACAGACGTGTCTAACCTATATGTCTGAACATGATGGAGTAGGGCAGAAAAGGGTGTACCAGACTAATTCCATTTCTAACAAGGTAGGAGAAAGAATACGTCTGAGTACTTTTGACGTACAGAGTATATTTGAGTATTCTACGAAATATACATTTGACTATGGGATATCCCATTGTGGCTTCACAGGTTCCAGTTGCCTTTGGTGTTGACGGCCATGTCTCAACATAGCTTTTTCCTCATTTCTTGCTGTAGCTCAATGGGCCTGTTGTTGCTGATTCAGCCAAGAAGTTCCTCCTCTCAGATCTCTGACATACAAGGTGTGACTTCAGTCCCCTACTCATCAATCCATCCTTATGGTTTCTGTTCTTTTTAGGAGGTTCTAGTGAGGGCAGCAGCCTGTTCATCTTCGAGTGTCATTCTACATTGCAGATGAATGAATGAACAGATACTGCAGGTGCACTCACATCCACATAGCTCTTTGGTTGTTGTGGTCTGTGGGCAGAACCAACAAACATAGTGTGAGGTAGAGAAAAACCGTTTCATTTCTACTGAAAATCAACAAGAAGTCTCCATTAATACAATTTTATGAACATGTGTGTGTGTGTGTGTGTGTGTGTGTGTGTGTGTGTGTGTGTGTGTGTGTGTGTGTGTGTGTTGTGCATGTGTTTTGTTTTCTCCTCCATCAGATCAACAGTGGACAGACATTAAATATCCATGCCCAATAGATCATTGGTTTGTGTCTGGAATAACTGACAGTGATTTATTCCAAGCAAACCACCAAGCCTATTTTTAGACCTCACTTTTCTTCATCCTCTTGCAGTTCAGGGAAACATTGTTATTGCTGAGGCGGAGAACGTTGAGCAGTACCTCCCTTGGGGGCACAATTCCGTCTTTGTGGCGTCCCTTGTCGCGACTCCTTGCCTCCTGGTTTGTGGATATCATCTGACCATGTTCCTCTCAATGTTCGTCAGAGCTTCTGGGTTCTCTCAATTCCTTGGACATTCCTGTGGAGTGCATTAGTGGAAAGGGAGTTTGAGTGGAGTTATTTTGGGCCTGACTCGTGCTATTTTTGTCCTGTTCCTTTCTGGGATCCTCTTGCTGCACTCTTTTATACTGACCTGACAGATTCTTGGCTTGAAGCACTTTAATGTAAGTGAATGGTGCCACAATGGCCGCTGTGGTCTCTGTGATCACACTGTGCATGCAGGTCTACTGTTTCCTGCTCCTGGGGGGGTCAAAGTATTTGCAGTACAGTAACCTGCTCCTGAAGCTCCATAGTGTCTGAATGGATGCGGTATCCTCATTTTCGAGTTCCATAGAGGCTGTGCACCTATACTGGACCTGATATTCAGTAATATCTGAGTTACTTTTTTATTGTGACCTTAAGGGGACATAGCAGTTGTGTAGGTTTTATTTCAGCCTTGAGGGGGGGTACATTGCTTATGGTATCCTGTCCATTATATGATTAAAGTAACCAGGGCGCATGAAGATTTGGGGGACAATTCAAACATTGAGGAAGACACATCCCCTCTATACCTCCTCCTACATCTAAGCGTATGGGTCACAGTGTCTTACCTTTCCTTACTCTTGCGTACTGATAGTATATGTAATGCTGTTCTGCTATAGTACCGGAGATACACATTGTTTGTCAGGCTATGATGTAAAATTTTACATTCCTAGTTCAGGTAAAGAAAATCCAGGTGAAAAAGATAGCATCACAGCATGAATGATATCTGTTGGCGATGAGACAGTGATGACAACTTCAGACCATGAGTGTTTAATCCAGCTGCATGAGGTCACCAAGAGCATGGCTTGAAACCACAATAAAATGCTAGATGTGGACCAGACTTGAGCATATAATTAAACCATGGTTAACAAGACACGCTCAAGGTAATTAACACAGAGGACTTCTCCTATTTGTCCTTTACACATGGGAAATTTCATGTATGTTTTGTGAAAACCCTTCCAATTACATGTAATCCCAACCCTAACATTCAAAACAATACTAATACATTTTTTAAAAAGAACAAAGGGAACAATCAGAATTTCTGCACAGATCCCCAGAGACACGTTTGTCTGGACTATGTCTCTCTAATACAGTTTAGTGTGAAAGGCTGAAGAGGTGGTTTGAAGGTCAGACACTCTTTCATTCCTAAGTGACCGTGCAGAAAGACGCATCTCGGGCTGCGCACACCTCGCCTCGCCGGGCGAACACGCCAGTAATCTGAGAGACGAGCTCGTTCGTGCATGTGTAAGACCCGGACAGGCACGCAGCCATTCTGCTCGTGAGCTTGAGCCTAACCCTTTCACGGCACCACATTTATGGCTCAGTGGCTCTTTTATTTATTAATTTTTTTTTTTTACTGTCCAATATCATTGTTGCTGCAGCCCTGGCAACAGTCGGCATGGTAGTAGATTTCAGCATCTATAACCTCCCCAGCACAGACAGGGTGGTGATATGTACGACATCATTTATGCAGCTTGTCAGGAAGCCTGTAAGTGTGTAAGACACTCAAAGTGCAGTCACTATGACATGACAACGTTAATGGCAGTCTTTATAACACTGTAATAATTGTGGATTGTGAATGTAGTCTATTTTTTGTAATGCTCAGTATGGCTGTTAGTGCAGTCTCTGTGCCATGCTGAGTGAAACAGACAGAGAACACCAGACAACACTGGATTGCCTGCTAATATAGAATCATGATCTCAAGAAGTCGGAAGTAAAGGCCTCAGTTTATTGATGGAAGCCAGAGTCTCCCAAATCCATTTATTTTCAGCATCCGTGGGCCTGCGCCTGCCCAAACTCTAACATGTTGTTTCCCCTTCATCTGCCGCAGGTGGAGAAGCCACGTCAGTAACATCCCTGCTGCTCGTCGGTGTGTCCGAATCCCACTGGAGCACTGAGGTGAAGTGGTTACCTAGCCTTGCTCCCAGACAGGGAGAGGGACTACTCACACCCCTGCCCTGCCTAACAGCAGGTGGATGGTGTGGGCAGTCCGGCCTCAGTCTGAGGCTAGCGACAAAAACTGCAATACAGACAGTGTTGAGTGCTGTGTTAGAAATCTCTGGAAGCTCTCAGAGGAACAGCAAGTCGGTCAGGCAGGGGGGACGGAGACTTCGGCTCAAACACGTCAGAGGCTGGTCGGTTGGGAGGCAGTCCGGACCACCACGAGGCATACAGCCCAAATTCGGGGGCCAAGCCACTCGTTCTTGGAACAAGCATGTCAGCTCGGCTGAGCTCAGCACCGGCTCACTCACGTAGTTACGATGAGACCCAAGTACAGAACGTGATCAAGAATCAACTGTACCAACAAATGAAAAAGATATAAAACACAAGAAAACACAGAAACAAAGCTAGATAGAAAAATAACCTATCCAAACCAAATCAACAAAAATTGGGAGTAAGAAAAATGGAAATGGTAAAAAAAGGTGTCAGAATACACAGTGCATTGCAGTTTGCATATGGGGCTGCATAGCCACAGATGGGTCACTTGTCCATGCTGACCCGTGTCCATCGCCAAAAGCGCCTACAGTGGGCATGTGAGTATTAGAACTTGACCACGGAGCAATGGAACAAGGTGGCTGTTTTCTTTTACATCAATTGGATGTAAAAGAAAACAGATGAGTGCGTGTATGTTGCTTACCTGGGGAAGAGCTGACACCAGGATGCATAACAGGAAGAAGGCAAGACGTAGGAGGTAGTGTGAAGCTTTGGGCAATGTTCTGCTGAGAAACCTTGAGTCCTTCCATTCATGTGGATGTTACTTTGACACACACCACCTACCTAAACATTGTTGCTGACCAAATACACCGCTTCATGGAAACAGTATTCCCTGATGGCAGCAGCCTCTTTCAGCAGGATAACGCGCCCTGCCACACTGGTTAAAGGATGGTTTGATGAACACAACAATGAGTTTGAGGTGTTAACTTGGCCTTTAAATTCTCCAGATCTCAATCCAATGGAGCACCTGTGGGGTGTGCTGGAAAAACAAGCCCGAGCCATGGAGGCCCCACCTCACCACTTACGGGAATTAAAGGATCTGATACTGACAGCTGGTTCCAGACACCACAGCACCTTCAGACCTCCAGTGAAGTCTGTGTCTCAATAGATCAGGACTGTTTTGACTGCAAAAGGGCAACAATATATATATATCGATCGGCCTTAACATCAGCGATCAGCTGAATGATGGATCGATACATTAAAATACCAACCTTGAACCAAGCAAAAATAAGATTAGATACCAGCACATAAGGGAGCTAAACTCAACTAGCAATAGTCAAAGGTAGAAGATTTTTTATACTGTACCAGGTGCAGATGCTGCTGTTCAGTCCTAACAGATCTGAATCTGGGGTACCTGTAGAACCCACACCTTATGACACTGTGAGCGGTGTGGCATCTTATTGCACAACATATTATCAGAATTAGCTGCAGTTTCAGTGTAGAATGTAGGCAGTCAGTATGACAGTGCCAGGGTCAGTCTGTATGATCAATTTAAAAGTGGTTCTGAGTGGGACAGTATCTGTTCCAGTCTGCGTATCACTCTGACTCAGTCTTACTCGAAATCTCCGTTTACTGATTTATTTATTGAGTGGTGCTCCTGAAGGGACCCGGTCTAGACCTTATGTCTTATAGAGTAACATAACAGGAAGGAATAAAAAGGCTGCTTGAGATTTATCTACGGTGCCGTATCTACGTTTTCATAAGGCTTGTTTGGCTGCCTTATTGGACTCGCTGATCATCCACATTCTGGCTTGGTGAGGGAGCGATGCATCGCTCTGCTTCTCTGTGATTTCACTCGCTGATTGTCGGTGATTTGGCTTGGCAAGAGGGTGATGCATCGCTGTGCGTCTCGCTGACTGATGGATCGCAGTACATGCGCCCGCGGAGCACTTCTCACTAAGTTTTGTCCTTCTGTCAGGGCTGCGGGTGTTGGGACAGGCACAACTGCTGGGCGATGAGAATAATGAGAGGCAGCCTCATCCACAGGAAGCCCTGCACAATGCAGAGCACTGCTGCCTCCTACTGGCCATCTGGTAGCATTGAACCATTATGTTGCAGCCTGGAACCAGATTTCTTTTACTGTATTTTGTATTGCATTTCTCCTAATGACCAGCTACCATAACTGTTTTCCCAATTTCATTTCCTAAAGAATGAAGGCTGTGCTGGAAAATTGGACAGATGGTTGCACTCTGAATGTCTGGACTGTCACAGTTCACTGGCATGGTATGTGCACACACACTCTCCAGGGTTCAAAAAAACCTTATTTTTGGCCAGCACAAAAACTGTTTACAAAAGTCTTGACTCGATGAGAAGCATTGATGTTATATGTACCAACTTATTGTCACTTTTTGTCAACTTTTTTGAAGGGAATGTTTGTCTTTAGATTGAGAGATTTGAGCAGTGGCCTTTTCCAGCCAGTTCCTATGCAGTACAAGGAACAAACTGTGCTGTTCCTGCTCAATTTATAAATTTATCCAGTTCATCCCTTCACAGGAGAAAGTTTTACTTCCAGTGCTGCAAAGACCCTTCTTGTTTTGCCAGC
Organism: Chitala chitala; assembly: GCA_025773905.1. NCBI lineage: Eukaryota > Metazoa > Chordata > Actinopteri > Osteoglossiformes > Notopteridae > Chitala > Chitala chitala. The sequence goes on from JABJVR010047587.1 coordinate 19,708, forward strand.
CTCTTTAATGACAAAAGTATGGAGTTTTATGGACTAGGAGTTTCAGTTTGAGCTCGGTTGTTGTCATTGTTGTGCTGTAAACCGCTTCTGTTATCGCCTCTGAGAAGTCCATGTTGTAATCATGAAAACAGATATGCTGTTTTGTCAACAGCCTGGACAGTTTCTACTGTAGAATTTTTCTCTCACAAATTGCAGTGTAGCTACATTGTGAAGCCTGCACTCAGGACACAGATAGCACACGCAGAGCCGGGGTCACAGCGTCAGGCCAGACTGCCAGGGCCATCCTGCTGAATAGTCACAAGGACTCGAGCACAGAGTGTACACTCTCAGCTCAGGGGCTCCTGCCAAACCCCTTTTAACAGCTTTTTGCCTCTGACTTGATTCACGAATATAGAATGGCGTCATGTGCCCCACTGTTTGGTCACAACTCTGTTTCAGCACTGGCCCAGAACACCGAGACCCACCGATATCACAGCTTACACTAACGACACCCATCAGAATTCAGAATATGGGCAGTAACTCTATCCAAACAGAGAAACGCAGTTAATATAGCCATCCATCTCAAATGTACAAATGTAAAAGTGTACATAACAGAGAATTTATAATACGTCAAGGTGTATCTCACACTTATGGTTTAGAACATATCGCATTAAATCACGGATTTTAAATTGCAAGCAATTGTAACTTTGATGTCAGCACGTCTCCGGCTGAGAGTCGCACAACTCAGGAGCTAAATACCATCATGACTGTAGTCACTTAGCAAAAAATACTCAGTGACTAAAACGTTTTGTCTCACAGTCTATTTCTGACCATTGTCTGTGCACTGTGGAAACTGGATTTGCATCCCACACCTGGCAGGTGTGTGGAATCTCCAGCCAGGTGAGATCTCACAGTTCATCACAGGGGAGAGTGCTCAGTTACCATGGCTTTGTCTCCTTGTTCTTGTTTCCACGGCAATCATCACAGTGTTTTGTCATGTTCCATTTCAGGTGCAAATGTCTCATATGAACACAGGACTACATGATATCTTTTTGACAAAAGTACATATCAGTTATACCATATATTACTTATCCATAAACCATACTGACATAATGGCTATTAAATATGGCATGATTAATCTTACACATGACATAGGAAAGAGATAACTGAAACATTTTTGTAATAATTACATTTTAATCAAAAAGAAACAAGTAACAGAAATTAGAACCAAGTAAAAGAATTGGTATGCTTACACACACCAAACACAGAATTAACATATTACACTGATTATTACTGAAAATGATCTAACTTTATTTAAAAATTTAACTAATAAATAAAAGCCATGTAATAAACTAAGACAGAATAAACATTATCATGTTTTAAAAATTCACACAATAACATACAGTATATAAGGACATCAGTTAAATCAACTAGAATACTTAATGTAAAATAATACAGTGTTTAAAAAGTACAAAAGGGCTGCATTCACACATAAGGAACTGCATGCTGTATCATGCAGGGGGTAACATGCAGATGAGCTGACATCAGGCAGCATGACTTGCAGCCTGGAAGGAACGCTTCACAAAGCAGTCCTCAAGTCCTGGTGAGACGTCACCCTGCACGTGGGGTGGAGCAGGCCACTCGATGCCTAGACAATGGTTGCCTTCTGCAATCAGGCTCCGCCCCACTACCACACCCGACAGGACTTCTCACCGCGGTTCATAATGGACCCCTTTGGGCACTCGAAGGCCCTGTGAAACTCCTCGTAGTTGCTCATTGCCCCGACGACCCTTTGCCATGCAGAGCGAAGGTGCCGTTAGAGGGACAGGAACATGATGCAGGACAGATCAACCCACCCCAGACAGCTGCCCGTTGTGACATTACCATGGAAACCTTTACTCAAATGTACTGGAGGGCAGCAACAGCACATGGCTGCGTATAAGTGATGTTTTTCTTTTTTGAGCTGAATGACCATTGGACCTTTGTCTACAGGTTACCTGATTAATGAAACCCTGCTACCCATAACTGCACTAATTGGATTGATGGGTAAATATGGTCTGCTAGGTGAACTGAGGAACAGAGATAGCAAGAAGCTAGATAGAGTGAGAAAAAAACCTCTCATTCATCTTAGAGTCTAAAAGTTTGTGTTTTTTGTACTGCTTCATGGTGTACAGTTTTTTCAGTTGTATTTCAGTTTGTTCCATGTTCCCCGTTGTGCACAGTGCTCCCAGGGTTCAGCACTCACCTGTACTTTGGGGGGCTGTGTGCCCCGCTGTGGATCTGCTCTCGGGCTGCCTCTGGCCTGTAGGCATTACACCTCACCTGCAAAACACACACAGTGCTTTGGCTGGTATCTTGTAGTTTAATTCCCCGCCTGCCCACCGCCCGCCCCTTACATGTGCATAGCTGACAAAGAAGAGCTGGTTATTGGTGAGCCCGACACCTGGCAACGGAGGCTCCTCCCTCCCGGACCGGTTCATATCGATCCACCGCCTGTAGGCCTGGGACGACACAAACAAAGATGAAGACACACACACACACACACAGACAGTTTATTAAAAAGTTACACATGCAGTTAAACTACATAAGCACTTCACAGCAAAGCTTTAAGTTACGACAGTGACACCAGGTGTATAAAACTGCGATCCGTACCCGAAACGCTTCACGTATCCCTCCGTTGTCAGCAATATTCTCAGCCAGAGTCCTCTTCCCCTTAACCTGGGGGTAAAAACAGAAACGGAAAATCACAGAACCAGAGGTATAAAAGCCACATGTACGGATAACGTATTTAAGAACATAAGAACTAAAGTACCTTCTCAAACTGATTTTCTTCCTGCCAGAATAATCACTACAGACACAACAGAAAATCCCTGAAAACCCATGTCATCCTTTCGTGCTATTGGCTTACGTGGAGTCCCGCCTCCTTCCAGTAGTAATCGTTGTATTGGTCCACCATGCACTGTGTCTTGTCACTGAAGCGGGAGATAGAGGCATTGCTCCACCACTGCTCCAGGTTCCCATTTTTGTCATACTTTCGCCCTGTGTGAAGAAAGGGCTGTGCCATCAGTCCTCACTGACTTATTAATGAACACAAAGCGCAGCAGTATTAGCGGTCACTGGCGTGGTTTGCTCTCTAATTTCCTCACCATTGTTGTCAAAGCCATGGGTCAGCTCGTGTCCAACAATAACACCAATCGCACCGTAACTCAGAGCCCTGGATGCGAACACAATCCTTCTCTGAGTATCAGAAAACCACTGACGTTTTTGCAGTTAAAAAATTTGATTTCCCTTGATTTTGCTAATGATACATCCACATCCCTTTCTGTGCTACACCCTTAACACTATGTCTCACCCATCCTCTCATCACCCTTAATACTAATTTGTCCCACTCCTTCCCTCGCTGTGCTCCACCCTCACACTCATTTGTCCCACTCCTTCCCTCACTGTGCTCCACCCTTACACTAATTTGTCCCACTCCTTCCCTCACTGTGCTCCACCCTTACACTCATTTGTCCTACTCCTTCCCTCACTGTGCTCCACCCTTACACTCATTTGTTCCACTCCTTCCCTCACTATGCTCCACCCTTACACTCATTTGTCCTGCTCGTATACTCTAACTATACCACTATTCCTCACCACGTGTCTCACTGTGCTCCACCCTTAACAGTGTGTCCCTAGCCCTTCTCTAACTGAACTCTGCTTCACCCTTAACAGTATGTCCCTAGCCCTTCTCTAACTGAACTCTGCTCCACGCTTTTCACCCATTTTATCCCTAGGCTCCACCACATCCCTTTCTGTGCTAAACCCTTAACACTATGCCTCACCCCTCTCTCACTAGATCTCACACCCTTCTCTCACTAGGTTCCACCCTTAACACTCACTTGTCTCACTCTTTAACTCCTTATCAGTCTCCTTATCCCCCTTTGTTCCACCCTTAACCCTTACTATGCCGTACACTTTCCTCCCTATGCTCTACCCTTAATGCTCACTGAGCTCCACCTCATTCCCCCGTTTCGTTCCCTACACCCCAGCCTGGGGCCTCAGCCTGCAGGTACATGCTCACCTTGGATAACCCAGACCCCAGAAGAATGGCTGCTGAAGTTCCCCTGCTGGGAACCCTGGGAAGACATAGCAAACATATAGTACATAGGTCACACATATCACTGTCTTTTATTCTTGTAATTAAAGACAATGGCATTCTAGAATAAAACATAGGCTAAGAAGTACATAGCATTGTCTTTTAATCTTTTAAGTTGCCAGTTCAACTTCCTGGAGTGATGCTGTTTTAAATACTGCTAAACGTGGTCTATAACCTGAACTTAAAAATATTGACATGTATAAGTCACAAAAACTTTAAGTAATTTTGAATAAAAGAATTTAATTAGTAGCATATAACAAGTAATATAACAAGTAATCAATTTTTTTAACTGATCATTTGCCCAATTGTTCTGTGAATAAATCAGATGGTAGGTAATTACACCTTGTTCCACTCTTTACTGTGCCTAATTTCTTATTTGAACTTGGGTCCATCAAACACTAAGAGCCTTATTTTTAATTAACATGCCAAACACAGCACACACTTACATGAATTTGAATCAATAAAGCATTTTTGTCTTTCATTCATACAGCTCCATTCACAAGACATGACAGTTAAGAACATTAATCATTTGAGGCATAATGAACATGTAAATCTCACGGATTTGGTTGGTGGAAGAGCTGTAGAAGGCATTGACAGTTGTGGGATTGGTGAACCATCTGAAACAACAGTAAGCATAAATCATGTATCTTTGACACAAGCCAGTCAAATAAGAAATCATCTCAGATTAACCTCCAAAGAGGACAACATTGTTTGTACATCTGTGTATCTGTTTGTGTGTGTCAGGGTTTGTTTGTAATGTCTGTTTGACTGCGCATGTTATTGTTATTTCAACGTGTTTGGCTTGCAGTGCACATGATTTGGGGTGTCCTGCACTTATGGTGTCAATTAAGTTGTTTATAATGTGGATTTGTGTGTGTGTGTGTGTGTGTGTGTGTGTGTGTGTATGAAATGTGTTTCATTGCTTGTTTGAGACTGTGTGCATGTAATAATTTTTTGTGATTGCAGTCATGTCAGTATTTCAATAATGTGGCCTTACAAGCTCCTAGAATGTTTGCTTATGGACACGTTAATGGTTACATCTGTGACCTGAAACGAGGATTCAGAGGTCACAGGCATGACAGGACTCACTCCGTGCGAGGAACGGTCTTCCTCAGCCAGCCGATGTCCGACTGCGAGATGAAGCGGAGCGTTTGCATTACGTTGCCAAAGTAATCAGTCTCCGAGAACGACAGCTGCGGCAACAAGAAGTAAATATACATCAGGCGTGCACACATGCACTTCTGTACACATACAAGCACACACGCACATGCTCATACATATACGAATGTTAACAAATACATGGACAAAAACATGCACACGCATGGGCACACACGTGCACAATAATAATAATCAATTAAATACGTGCACAAATACAAAATCCCTCATTCTAACAGACATGTCTGTGTCGACGTCTGCCACGGTTACCGTCTTTATGTCCTCGTTGATGTAGGTGTCATTCATTATAAACTCAGGGTAGCCCACTTTCGGCAGGACTGCATGGGCCTTTAACGTAAAAGGGCATGTTAAGAACACAAATGCCCAACCATTAAAGCAAGTGCAAATGTAAATATGGCACATCTGTGCTATAAGACAGGCTTGCTGGTGAAAAGGTGATGAGCACAGGTAGGCTTCATACCTTCTCTATGGCCTTCCTCTTGGTGTCTTCATCCATCCAGTCATTCTCCTTCTCTAGCATGTCCACAAACGCCCAGCGAATCCCATCGATCAGCTCCTCCATCTGTGGATGTCACTAATCTCGTTAGCTGACTTTACTGGTGTTTATCTGCGCACGTCTGCACACGCATTAGCACTTTCTCATCTTGAATCTTTGACCACTTCATCTAACTGACTGTGACTAGGAACTCCGTGTACAGCTTATTCAGTCAATGGCCTTCCTGCATTTAGCTTCATTAGCTGAACAATGTGGTACTGTTTTTACTGTTATCTACATTATTTAGACGACATACAGGTAAATCCCGTTGTTGTTTAGTTTCCAGCACCCTTTATGGTACTGTATTTTATAAGCAATATAATCAATCCCTGTTGTGATTCCAACAAATTCAAATCTGCAGCGCTTCCGTGAATTAAAAACACAACAATGTCATATGACCTCAAACTGTCGGTTTTAAGATATCCGTGAACAGAATTATACAGTACTCTGCAGTTCTTTTTTGGCTTTCAAGTGTAAAGCAAAGTAATGTCAGTGACACTAGCTTGTAATCAGTGCAAAGTGATTACCATGAGTTTCTTGTCATCCTGAAAATGATGTTCGACAAACATCCGGCCTGCGGCATAGATGAGAGTGTTCTCCACGTAGTTCACGCACTTGTCCCACCGGGGGGTCAGTGATGTGGTTCCCGTGGTAACCTGGGAATGGATACACACCCATATGCATTCTTATCTTTTATTGTACAGAACAAAACAAAGGACTGCATAGAACCATGCATGTTTGCTGCCAATTAGCCCTACTTGACAACTTGTTAGTGGTGGCAGCAGGTCACGGTGTTAATAACTGGCATGATTACTCTGTTGAATGCATTCCTTAACATCCTGTCATACATGCTCCTTAAACCTCCAGGATAACTATGTATCATGATAGTTACTACTAAACAGCAGGCTAGACAGGGTGTTTTAGCACATTGTTGGATTTACTGACCCGTGCAAAGTCCAGGTATCTGTACAGGAAGCGGCGACTCAGGGTGCTGATTCTGGAGAAGACTGCTCTCCATACAACATAATTTGCTACTGTTCTGGAAGAGGTAAGTGTAGAAGAACACTGATCACACCTAGCATCTGCTCCACACCGATCATCCTGAACTCTCCTCAACACTCATGTCATACTGATGCATTGACCACAATAACCATAATTCCATATTGACCACCTTCACTTCATTGTCCCCATTGGTCACGGCTGATCCATACTGACTGCAATGTGCACACTACTCTATACTGTTCAATACTAACCCACGCTGTTCCACAGGAGCCCAATCTGCCCTGATGGTCCTGCGGTTCAGTAAGTAGTGTAAATAGAGTCCAGTTCTCAGAAGCTGTCCTGCCTCAGGGTCACTGTGTGGGACATCTGGGACTAAAGACCCCCGAAGGGGACAGATGGCTGTACCAGACCCAACAACACAAAGGCCAGGTTGTGATCTATTGATAAGAGGTTCTTGATGGGCCCTCAGGCTGAGAGCATGTTTGTGACATAGATGCAGTTCAGACAGATATAAATTGATCAAAAATACCTTCAAAAAGTTTGTTCTACAAGATTTGGACATATTTCAGGGGTGTGTGTGTGTGTGTGTGTGTGTGTGTGTGTGTGTAAGAGAGAGAGAGAGAGAG
>JABJVR010047588.1:0-27162 GCA_025773905.1 Chitala chitala
ACCAATCAACCTAACCTGCATATCTTTGGACTGTGGGAGGAAACCGGAGAACCCGGAGAAAACCCACCAAGCACAGGGGTAACATGTAAACTCCACATACACAGACCCGAGGTGGGAATCGAGCCCCTGGAGGTGTGAGGCGATAGGCTAACCACCACGGCACTGTGCCGCCCATACTGAAACAGTACACATTAAATTCTGCAGTTTTTGAAATGTACGTGATGTGTCAACATGATATTGTACTGGTTCTGCCTATAGTTCCCTTTTTTATTCCTTTACTTCCTGATTCCCAATCATCCTGTTCAACAACTGTACAAATACAATGACAAATATAACCTAAACTCCTTTGACTCCTTTGTGCCATCAAACTGTACAATTCCTCACTTGGTGGAGAAAATATAACAAGAGGACAGAGGCAGGGGAGGAGCATTTAGCATTTAATCGATTATCCTCATCAGGAAACAAGAACTGGGATCCATCATAGTATATACCATAGCATTATATATTATATATTGTATTATATTATAGCATTATATCCAGTGGACATTGTACTGGAAATCTGTATGTAGATTAATTGGCAGTCTTTTAATTTATCATTGGCAGTCTTACTTTATTGTGAGCAGTCTTTAATTTATCATGGACAATCTTTCATTTTTAAACTCATATAGTATTGGCTTTGTCTTTTCGACTGTACTCCACCAACAGTGGCTAGCTGTCCTACTTGTGTCTTGTTGCACTGTGCTGTATTGCTGCTGGAAACTTAATTTCCTGAGCTGAACCTACCCAAAGGATTAAAAACGTTCTACCTTACCTTACCTTACCATACCTTACCTAAATGTCTTTCTAGATTTCTCAGTAGTCATGCCTATGCTTGTCATGTCCCCTGTGTCCACTAAATGTCTCTATTTTCTTCCTGCTTTTCCCACATGTCCATTGAGTTGATGTAATCAGTGTCTTCAGCTGTTCTTCATTTCCTTTTGGTGTCTTTATACGCTTGCCTCTTGGGTCAGCTCCTAGCCTGTTATTGGTGTATGTGGATGTTCTATGTCAGTCCCAGAGCATGCTTTAAGCCCTGTGTGTCTTTGTTACTTTTGTTTTGGAATAAACCTCCCTTTTGCACTCAGACCTTGCCTTGCTATTCATGGCAAGTACATGGCTTCCTATTGAAGGAGTTTCTCATGTGTCTTCCATTACTCACATTTAAAGAGTCTGTTGGAATATCTCAATATGACCATTGCAGTAATTAAACAAAATGCTTATTTCCTAATAGCAGCAAAATGTGATGTAGGATGCTAGGATGATGTCATTGATATAATGAGCTTATTTATATATCTATGCCTTCACGGCTGGAAGTTTGCTGTTCTTACATTTGCCTAGGCTGTTCGTATATGTAACTGATGACAATCTAACATGTAGTAGCTGAGCCCTGCAGTTAGAATGTAAACATTAATAGCTTACTGCTCTTCAGTTGCCATCTTTATTTTACATCTAACTTCAGTAAAAAGAGAACACAGACAGCAGAAGTCCAGCATGTGGCTTTAGGAAGACCACAGATATTCTTCAAACACAGTGCAAGTCTAACCAAAAGGACTTGAAAAAAGTCTTACTGTCATCTGCAGGTAAAACTGCACATTGTTTCCTTCAAGTTATACATGAAGTCTTGTATTTTGTATCCTAAATACATTTTTCTACAGATATGAATAATTGGGGACACACCAAAATACGGTGAAAGAATCTGTCATTTTGTTAATATTTGACTTCAAACAATCATATTAATATATGTAAAGGAGTCACACTAATTCAGTAAATGTTTTAGTAATTCTTGGACTGTGGTAATTTCATTATACAATCTAGACATTTATTCATAACCAAGAGAGCTCAATTTAATATACTGCATCAAGCCATACTGTAACTAGTTCTAATACAGTCCTAGCCACAAAAACTCAATTTATCCACTGAAAACATGTCATTCACTTAACTGAGATTTACTCATAATACATTCATAATGAATGTTAGCATCAAACTTGATGTATACACAAAGGGACTTGTTTCAATAAAAATACATACATTTAAGAATTGCTGTATGAAGGAAACAAAATTATGAGGCTGGACTATCTCATACACCACAATGCCATCTGCTGCCATGCGTCTATTAACAGATGGCTTTGAAACAATGAACCTGAAGATGCCTCAAGACACGTTATGAAGCCATCTACAATAAATTAAAATGCTTACCATTAAGACGCGCACCCACAGCTGCAATAACAATAGGGACAGCCCAGTGACGAAGCAACGGGCGGATCCGAGGCCCATAAGTGTCCCTCAGCTGGTGGAAGGTCAGCCTGTCATTCACAGAGTATCTGATCACCAGAATGTCGGCCCGCTCTAACATGCTGCGTGTGGTCACCCAGTCACTGTCCACAAGGTCCTAATGATGAAAGGCTGACATGAGTATAAGGTATTACACCACATTTACACTGCAAGTCTGCACAGTAGAGTACTATACCACACCTGCTCTGTAAGTCTGCAGAGCATAGTATTATACCACCTCTGTAAATCTGCATGGTATAGTATTATACCACACCTACTCTGCAAGTCTGCAGGCTATAGTATTATACCACACCTACTCTGCAAGTCTGCAGGGTGTAGTATTATACCACACCTACTCTGCAAGTCTGCAGGGTATAGTATTATAGCACCACTGTAAGTCTGCAGGGTATATATTTTCATGTAATAAATAATATAGATCATTTTGGGATATACTTTTAACCATATTGATTGAACATGTCATTAACATATTCAATTGGAGCATTATATGTTACTCCTCCTCGGATCTGAACTTTTCAACATTTTAACGACCTCCAATCTTATTACCATCGAAGCTAAGTATTCACTGAAACTGTGAGCTCTACCTTAAAAGACACTATGTAGCCACTTCCAGCAGACAGGGATGTGCTAGGTAAGGGCAGCATTATCTCAGAGCCCTTCTCTAGCAGCTAGCTGTGTTCACCACTTACCCATCGAGAACAGTCATGCACCACCAGCCTCACATCCCCCAACACGTGGGCCTGGTATTCAGCAAACATTGGATTCAATACATGGCAGCAAGGGGCTGCAGCGGAGCTGAGGTGGGTGTTGTCCATCACCTCCACTGGTCCCCTTCCCACCCGCACCATGCCCCGACACAGGTAGCTCCAGAGCAGGCTGCCTGAGCTCTGTCTCCTGTCTTCTCCCACAGAGGCAGCACTGGGGCACTCAGAGCCTAGGGCCACAATGTGGACTGACCTGAGGTGAGAAAACATCACACATGAAAGGAATCACGTAAACAGTGTTTAACATGTAAAAACACGTGTAATTTAGTTAAACAGGTGAACAGTGCACAGTCATGCGGGCAGGTCTACTGTGTTTCAAGGATAAAAAAAAAAACGTGCTGACAGACAAACCGATTGGCCGATTTAAACTGGTGAAAAGGAAAGCAGGAAGGAAACGTGTAGTGGTGCATTTATAGTCCGATGGGGAAAAAAGTGTGCGGTCTTAAGTACTTGTTTGATTGTCAGTGTTTATGACAAAGAAAATCCCTCACCTTGTAATACTGGAATAAAAATGATGATTATTGAGGAATATAACAGCATAATTTCATTAAAAAAATGTGATATTGATGTACATTATTGAGTCATTTAATTAACCATACGTTGTGCAATAATGTAACATGACAAAATGGACTTAAAACGTCGCGCATAAATAAACAGACGTCAAATATGTAATACACGGTTCGCATGAGCCGGGCTGAGTTTGTGTGATGGTGAAGCAGGGACTTACATGATCAGCTCGTCTCCGTGTCCTCCTAGGGAGAGCCTGGCGAGCACGTCCTCCAGTGCCGAGCTTCACATTAGTCTGCAGACTCGCTTTTCCGCAGTGACGCTCGGGGTTTTCAGTCCTTCATGTTTGTGAATCCAGGAGCAGAACCGGCCAGAGGAGTTTTATAAATGTCTGTTCGTGTGCCGCTCTTCATTCATAAACCACGCAGTTTAGTTTGTAAAGTGTCCTGTCTGCACTGGGACTGCAACCTAGCACGTAAACAGGAGAGAAGAATCAAAACCCCGACACCGTCCGCCCGGACACTGCGCTGAACGGGACCAAGCTTGGGAGTGAAAAATAGGAAAAATATTAAGATAAATAGCACAACCTTTGCAGCTCAGGGGTTTAATCCATTTTAAAATGACGTCATCGAAAGAAAACACGAAGCTGGCCAGGTATACAGAATGTAAAAGGACCGGAGAGAGAGGTGATCGTGGGAAGTGGAGTGGCTCTCCTGACTCAGCAGGAGTGAGATCCCACACTGCTACAATCACGATAGTGGACGACAACACGAAGGAGCGGGATCCGACACTGCTACAATCACGATAGTGAACGACAACACGAAGGAGCGGGATCCGACACTGCTACAGTCACGATAGCGGACGACAACACGAGCTTTGTTACATGTAGCGCTCTGCTTTCACACAATGTTACAATGTTTTCTGTAGCACCGGATTAATGTTGCTACATTATTTATCCAGCTCCAGTTACGTGACAGTTTTATTCTTTTTTATTGAAAATTGATACGATTAACATTAAATAGAAAAAAGAAAAAAAAGTACAACAATAATAATCATTTATTATTATTAAATAATTGATTATTTAATCAATTATTTAATATAATAATAATAATAATAAAACCCACAGTTCAAGGTTATTCTAGGCAACCCCCATCTCCCAATATTAAGATTTCAAATATGTATAAAGCTCTAGTGGGTGAGTGCATGTATTGTACCTTTCGTATATTTTTACTCTTTTTCACATTTACTTCGTTCTGTTTGTATTATGCCTCCATTATGCCCACCTCCTCCTTCTGTAAATACGGTAGTTGTATTGCCATAGAGTGGTTAGATAGCTTCCTTACAAATGAATATTTAAAAATTGTAGAAGGCATTAATGATATAAATAAGGCCAGTACTATAATGATGAAATTGTAGTTAACGATTAACATTCACCCAAGGATAATGAACATTAACAACCAGAAAACAACTTTTTTTTACAATCATATATTAAAAGTGTCTGGAATAATTTTATATCTTTGCCTAGATTCACTGCAAGACAAGCCACAACAGTATGAAAAAAATTGACAAACTAGTTTGCATACTCAATCTAGTTTCTAGAATCTTGCAAAAAAGTTATATTTAGACAATAACTACCAAAGTCTAGTGAAAATAATCAGTGGACACCTGGATTAGCTTGGCTATTAAGGAGACAAAAATGACACCTCACTGCATGAGCTCCTTGTATATAAACACTAGGGTTTGTCACTGTATATCCTCACTTCCTCTGTTAGACTGAATTTGCACTTGTCAGATGAGCACACAATACAAACTTTGTAATTCTGTTTCTGTATTTTATCTTGTATACAGTATTTCTATATGGGGCAAGTTACGATTTAATAATATTTAAAGTTTCACAGCTACAATATTGTGTTAAATGTGGACTGCAGATGGAAGTCTGCTTTCCTGCAACATTCCCATTAGCTAGTTTATGGCATGAGACTCATTTTAAGTGGTGTGTGGGAGTGGGTAGTCAGGGCAGCACAAAAACATCAGAGAAATCCTGTAAAAATAAACTGAAATATTAATACTAAATAAGAATAAAAACTAGCCATCTCTCCAACTCAATAGCCTTTTTAATGATACTCTAGTTGGGGGCCATGGTAGGTCAGTAGTCAGCACTCCAGAGCTGGGGGGTCAAATCTTGCTTCTGTTTGTGTGTTCTCTCTGTGCTTCGAGGGTTTATTCTGTACACTCCAATTTCCTCACCATCCAAAGACATGCATTGTAGTCTGATAAGCGTTTCCAAATGGTCCAGTGTGTGTGTGCCCTGTGCGGGGTTAGCACCCTGTTCATGGTGTGCCCCACTCTATGCTCCCTGAGATAGGCTCTAAGCCCTCCTGTCAGATAATCAGTATGGAAAGAGGATGACACTGGTAAGATAGTCTTTTTTTTAGACATACACAGTCCAGCTGCAGATGTTTTCACAGATATGTTGTCTTTTTTTGCATGGTGTATTTATTTTAATCTCTATTAACACATACTGTATATACACAATATTTATTATCTATAAGCATCACATTTGTGTTTATTATTTACTTACATTTTGTCCTACATACAAGTCAGGGACCTCAGGTTAAATCATCAAGCTTATTTGGTTTTAAGTTATTAAATGTATTTCTCCATGATAGTTATTAAAATGTTATTAGAAAATTTCTTTGACTTAGGCTGTTTTTTTATTTGTTAGTCTTCAATGTCAGTATAATCTGGTTTATAAACTAATACACCACATGGCCAGAAACATGTGGAAACTCAAACATCATGGACACATATGTTTGTTAAGCATTCCAAAATCATGGTATTAATATGTAGCTGGTCCTGCACTGTAACAGCCTCCACTCTTCTGGTAAGGTAAAATACTTCCTTCATGGCCCTTGCATTGTGCATGGAGGTTATTGTTATTTTTGTGCAGGAATAGGAAAATTTTGACACACTGGGCACTAATCCAAACCATGAACACAGCCTCACAACATTATTCTTCTTCCACCACACTTTACAGTTGGCACAACACATTCAACAGACAGTGGTCATCTGGCATTTGCCAAATCCAGACTCATCTGTGTGTCTGCTAAATGGTCAGATATGATTTCACATCCTAGAGTAAGGCTGAAGTACTAAAAATATGAGAACACATGATACTTCAGCATTTAGCAGTCCCGGTCTGTGACTTTGTGACCTACTACTTCACAGCAGAGCCGGTCCTGCTTTTGTATGTTGCTATTTAAAAATAACAGCACTTACAGTTAATTGAGACATCTGTAACAGTACAATTTGAGAAACAAATCTGGTAATCTATTGCAATGCCACATTCAAAGCCTGTGACAATTCTATACCAGAGCATAATAAAACTAATATGACCAGTAAAACAATAAATTGGTTCTAATTTATGAAATAATTATCAATTTTACAAAATTATTGAACAACATATGTCTTATGATAACATCCATCTATTACTAAACCACTTGGCCTTTTCGGTGCAGGTGGCCTACAGCCCGTCCCAGACAGTGTTGGATGTAAGGCAGGGGACACCCTGAACAAGGTGTTAACCCTGTCCAATGTGTCAAATGTTGCACAGTGCAGTAATTAACATTTAGTTTTATTAATGCAATCTACACACAAACACAGATTTTTAGTAACACATAACAGCTACATATTCACATTACTTCTTTCTTTTTAACAAATACAAATGTGAGAGTGACTAATGTGTACCTCCTGTGGATATGTCCAGTATTTGGGTAATCTGTGTTTTGTGTTAAGTAAAACATGAACATTTATATAAGACTAAGCAGACGGTTAAGTGACAGAGATTCCTTGAACACTTAAAAACTCTTTGTTGAAAGTTAGAGCTGTGCTGGGTCCTAAAGAGATATTCATGGCAGCAGTGCATGTCTGCTGCATACAATGTTCCCTAGAGACTGATCATCAGAATATTCCTTCCACTAAAACTTTTGTTACACATTGAACCAGGACAATTTTACTCCATCCTGATTAAATTAGATGCCACTGGTGTTTTCCTCATAACCCAAGTAAACATCATTGAGTCCTCTGGTTTAGACCTTCTTTTGATTCAAAACAATCAAAGGTGTATTCATTTCATTGCTTTTTTGTTTTCACATTTTATGCCACTGATTAGTCCATTATTAGGAATGGAACAATTATGATGTTTTAAGAAAGCATCTAAATATTTTTGTAGCATAAAGTCTGGCAAAAGACAAACACTGAAATACAGTTCCTCCCAGCAGCATGTAAAGTTTTAAGCCAAAATCTCAAAGTCAAAAGACACACACACACACACACACACACACACACACACACAAATTGGTATATGGCACCAAGATATTACCAGCAGTCCTCAAAATTGCAAGGTGGATTTTCTACAGATCAGACTTGTTGTTCATCCCACAAGTGTTTGAACATATTGAGATCTGGGGAGTTTGAAGACCAGGGCAATTTCTTGAACACTCTGCCACGTTCCTTAAATCATGCCCAAGCAATTCTTGCAATGTGGCAGGTTGCATTATCCTGCTGAAAGAGGCAATGGCCAATGGGAAACACCGTTGCCATGAAGAGGTGTATCTGGTTTGCAACAATCCTTAGGTAGTTAATGTGCCTAATGAACAGCCAGACGTATAGTTTCCCAGCAGAAAACTGCCCAGTGCATCACATTACTTCTTCCAACTTGTCTTCTTCTCAGCGCACCCTGGTGCCATCCCTTCCCCAGGTAAACATCACACATGTTCACCACACACGAAAATGAGACCCATCAGACCAGATGACCATTCCCCATTGCTCCAATATCCAGGTCACTTCTCACATAGCCGTTGTAGATGCTTTTGACAAGGGTCAGCATAGATACTCTGATCAACCTGTTTGCTATGCAGCTCTATACAGAGCAGTGTTGTGACACCTTCTTCCTGTAACCATTACTAAAATGTTGCACAGTTTTGTCCTTCCTTCACTTTGAACCAGACAGGACACCATGGTGCACTGATGAGCCTCCACTCTGTTGTTGATCGTGGTTTGTCTTTCCTCAGACCACACTCGATGGGTATTCACCATTCTGTATGTTGTTGGCCATTGTATAGATACAAGTGCTCTGATTACAGTAGCTGCTTCCACACAACAATTTGGAACTTGTCAAAGTCAGTCAGATCTTCAGGACACACACACACACAGATAAATTAAAACGTTATGATAACTCAAATTATATATATAATCA
The DNA here is from genome assembly GCA_025773905.1 of Chitala chitala. Classification (NCBI taxonomy): domain Eukaryota; kingdom Metazoa; phylum Chordata; class Actinopteri; order Osteoglossiformes; family Notopteridae; genus Chitala; species Chitala chitala. The sequence goes on from JABJVR010047588.1 coordinate 8,857, forward strand.
TATATAATACACACACACACATATATATATATATATATATATATATAAACATAGAGTAAGACATATACGTAGAGTATTTCAGAAAGAGCAGGAAGCACTGATAAAAATGTGATTTCGAATACATTTTTTATACTTTTTAATAATTACGAATAAGCAACCAAATATTTATTTTTTTTTTTTTTAATCGTAAATAAAATGTAACTACAGGTTTTCTATTGCTATTTACTCTAACTTGTCTAGATCAACTGGAATTGCCAATTATGTGGACATTAACCATATTGATCTTTGCTAATTTCCAATGTAGAATTCCATCTGCCTGTACATCAGAGAGCGCTAAAGAATGGGACCCCTAACCGCTGTGTGCAGTCCTGCGCATTGCGCCTGGTTTGTCTGATGGCTTGCCTGTTGTCTTATCTCTGCTAAACACGAACCATTATCTTAAGCACCTTTGTCTAGGCTTCATATTTTACGCCGAAACCAGAAAATATTAATTGCTTTCGGGTGTGAATTAGTTTACATTTCATATGCTAGTTTACATTACATTTCTCACATCTAGATTTACTAGCATGTTATTAATACATCGATAACATAAAACCAACGATATTCACTTTCTGCTTCAAAATTTAACGAAGTCACTGAAACAAGACCATATTAAAAGTAACAGTACAATTCATGGGCTTTACAACAGAAACTGCAGACATGTTTTTGAATAGAAATTGAGGGTCAATCTCTATAATAAAAGTGCAATTTATTTTTAAAACTCGTGTTTAAACTGATACTCTGGCAAAACAACAGCATGTCCGCACACTAACCCACTTTGGTTTCCGTGTGAACAGTATTGTTATGCCTTATACAAGCAACAGTAAGCAGTCTCCATCTTAAAAATTTTAAATAAATGTAATGTAACATTAAGTTACTTGAAATTAAAGGTAAATAAATTCGTATATCACATTTAGTCATGGTCAAAATATGAGAAAATCTTGTGCTCATACATTTTTATACATAATACAGCTATACAAACTAAATAACAGATCAGAACAATATGTGAATCATACAAACAGATGTTGGGCTGTAGTTCTCACTCGTGTCGGAAGGGAACGAACGGGGACGCAAGACACTACATACGTCCTAACGTTAAAAATCAACCAATAGGAAAGCGCGTTATTTATCATCATCACTTCGGAAACGGAAGTATTTTCAGCAATTCAATATTTTTATTACAAAGTTTAGGTAAGTATCGTACAGATCATTTACACGACTCTTTATAGTCTTTATATGTTGAATGCAAAAAATTGACGCGTGAAATATGTAGCCGAACCGTCGCCCACAGAGCCGTGTCCATTTTGTCCATTTGGGCAGTTTTGTACCAAAACAGCTATGTTACGTTAGTACAGCACTGTAATGTCATAACCCCAACATTCTGAGGCTTAAGTGTTAAAAAAAATCAGATTGACGGGTTACGATAAAATTACAAGTGATGCTGCGCTATAACACATTTAGCGACAAAAGATGTTAATGGAGCTTCCAAATTAATGTGGCATGCAGTTACTGAGCTCTATACACTGTGCAGGCACTCATTTGGGAGTGTTTTCTGCTGGAAACACAGGTGAAAATTTTGTCATTGTACGAATCCTTCCAATGGGAGAAAACAGAAAAAAACATACCTAGGATCTGTGCAAAATATAATATATTTACTAAATAGTGAGAGTTCAAGTTGTATTAGGCTCCAGCAGCTGACTGAAGTTAATGTTTGTCTACATATGCCCATAACAGTGCTTGGAGCTTCATTCTGAGCTGTCAATGGCTTTACGAGCTTGTGGGCTCATCATATTCCGTCAGCTCAGTCATCATCCACCCCCTGACAACATCCAGTACCTTTTGCTCCAAACATCATATGGACATCACCACTGGACTCCACCAAAAGGTATACAAAACACTGCTATGTTTATATATTTTTTTGCAAAAATCTTACCATAAATGAATGGACTCTAATAGACTTTCCCAGTAAAAGCAAATAAATGTGAGTTTCAGCATCCATATAGCAGATCAGGATCTACATAGTTTCACAGCTGTCGTGTTGCTTCCCTAATGACCTAATTTTAGTAGCGACCTAGAGGTGTTAGACTCCACGTTTGTTTGCCAAACACAACTGCAGTGTTTTTTATTCTTTGCAACCAAGATATTTGTGAATACTTTTCTAACAATATGACAGGTGGTTCCATGGCATTTTAGCAGGTCATTGTGGGTTTGCACTGTGCTGCCTCAGGTCATGTTGACCCAGGAGAGGATGACATGAGTACTGCCCTGCGTGAGACTGAGGAGGAGGCCGGCCTGAGACAAGGGCAGCTGCATATCATGGACAGCTTTGTAAGGGAACTTCGATACAAGGTGAAAGGGAAGGACAAAGTAGTGCTGTATTGGCTGGCTGAGGTGACAGACCCTGAGACTGAGGTGACCCTGTCAAGAGAGCACCAGGACTACCGTTGGATGGGTCTAGAGGAGGCCTGTGCTCTGGCTGGGTACGCAGATATGCAGGACACGCTACGAGATGCGCATCACTTTTTAACCACAGGAAGAAAATGCCAGTGATGCTATTAGTACTAAGCAATAGATAAAGCTTACATGCGATTGAAAAAATTGTGAAAGGAAAAGAGCAGTCAGTGGTCTAGAATCTACTCCAAAATATGTTAATCAATACTGCATTAATTTACTATAACCACAACGGGAGCCTTTAGAAAAAAAACATGATCATGGAGTCAAAGTTAAAGGTTCTTAAAGTTCTAATAAAACCCCAAAAAAAAAAACTAAACTTTGAATGTGCCTTTGTAATTAAGTTTTGTATTTGAACTGGTGAATGTTTTCATTATTGAGAATGTACAGCAGGATTTTTAAGTATTCAGATATGTAGTCTGATAATGTAAGTGTAAATGTAAGTTTACAGTGACTTTGAAATAAGTGGTTTTAGTCCTTTTCTTGTAAAAGAAAAACATATTCCCAGAAATAACAATACAGCATACTTTATTTCACATTGTTATTTATGAGTAAGACAGAAATAAAATCTTCATGGGGAGTACTATTTGAGTCTTATATGAACTTTAGATGAACCAACACAGAGTGATGCAAAGCAGTCAACTAAATACAGATAAAAAAATATTTTGGTAGTCCAGAATACCAGGTCAAAAAGGTGTGCATTATGCAGTCATGGAACATCCATCCTGTCTTTAGTGCTTCTTCAGCTGTGTATTTTTAAACCTGTATTCCTTTATAAACAATAAAAGGAAAAAAAAAAAAAGTCCCAGACCAATACACCCCTGATCACACTGATGGTTTGATGTGGAGCACTGATACACTAACTCTTACACTGCTTAAAATTCACACTGTTTAAATGCTCATTTCTCTGCAACTTTTTACTTAACACACTTATGTTCTTGATTTTTAAGGACAGATTTAGAAAACAAAGCCACTTGTATTATGTATAAACCAGGTATTTGCAAGAGACTGGCTGTAGTTTTACTCTTCAAAACTCTCAATCATTGTGTCACATTTCTTAACTATACACACCTAGAGGAAAAAAAAATCCATTCACAAGGGTAGGATCAACAAACCTGCCTGTAATACTGGTTATCGGGTCAACCTGTCCACAAATTCAAGTACATGGGCCTGTGAAGTCCAGCACGACATAAGAAGGGCAGCCTGAACAGCATCGCTGTATTCTGTGGCAGTAACCTTTTCTAAAGATGATAAACCACAGACTTTCCTTTTAATTCAGCTAATGTCCGATTCTTAATTTACTGTGTAATACTGACAGAATAAATCTGAAGCAGCTGCTAAGAGCATGAACTACCTCACTAGGGCATTAAAACAGAACTTTTCATCATTTCATTACCCTTGAGTAGTGTGCAGGATCTGCACCTACAGGTACTGTGACCAAGAACACGTTTGCATAGGGACACAATTTCCTACAGCTTGGTTCACCAAGTGGTACGGTATAAAATATTTAACGAAAAACACAACTATGCATTCTGGCCAGTGAGTCCTAAACAAAACAAAGAATTTCTACTCTCCAAGTTTAAGTACAGCATCCAGTCCAGCTTATTGAAGCAAAATACTGACTTGATAAAATTCCTATTCTGCTGTAATATTAAAGCAAGTAATTAATAAACTCATCACTTGCTAATAGCATATAAATATTTATACTTCATTGCAAAGTTTTCTAAGTAACTCACTGCTAGTCAGCACATTATGCAAGCTCTGTCACCTATCAAGTTACATCATTCAAAATTTAAGGACTTGTTTTTGGTCGTTTTCAATCTCCTTTTTGACTATGCACTTTTTGAAAGGAAACTTCCAAAAATGTAAAATGATTGCATTCTTGTGAATCAATTTTCTACCACTTCCGTAATCTCGCGCAGCAATACAAGATGACAAAGCCACGGAAACACGGCAGCCAGTATCTCTCTCCAACACCATTACCTTATCTGCAGGTGTCACTTTCGTAGCTTTTCATTCACGTTATTGCATTCAATCCTTTTTTTTTGGGGGGGGGGGGGTGAGGATGCATCTTAAAATGGATTGCAGGAAAAAAAATAAAATAAAATAAAAAAATAAGGATCTTCCAACAGAGGCCGTGCTTCCTGGTGTCTGCACATATGTGGTGGGACTGCTCAGTGTGCCACCCCCACACTCCTCACCAAGCATTATGGAGATCCGCATGCCCTAGACACAGCAAGGTCTGAGCCAAGCTGTTCACTGCGCTCATGAGTTACATTGCTCTTACACAAACGCAGGCCAGTAGTGTCACTTCCACTGCAGAGATGCTCCTCAGGGCAATGTCCTGCGGGTCCACAAGTTCTCCTCAACCATGTCAATTCACCCCATATGCAGAGGTCAGAGCATTTCCAGCACTGCGTCTGTTCTTTCGCTTATAAAACCACAGCTGTTTGAGGAACAGCAGAGGATGAGCATCATGCAGATTAAGGTTTACAGAGACAGTGACTCCAAGATGTTCATGTTATATGCAGATTATGGACTGTAGAACAACACAAAAGGAAAGCAAGCCATATCTAACACATGCAGCAAGTCTTCCTTGGCATTATTCAGTGGGACAAAGGAGGGTACAGGAATAAGAGAAGCCAATACACCAGACAAACTCACAAACCGCAATGATGCAGGCACAAACCAACTCTCCCGTGTGAGCTCTATGACAATCTGAGTGGTACATGTGTTTTGTGTGCACTTAGGGACTAAGAAAATGTTTAACCAAAAGAAATCTAGAAACCTCACAGTCATACAATTTGAGGTTAACAAAATCTTAGATTCAGAAGTACTATGGTCTCTCCAAGCTTGTGACAACAAACAGGAACCGGGTCCTCTTATTGGTACCAGCAGAACCAGTGTATTGAGAATGGTACACTTGAATCTCCTAGAATTTCACACTAAATCCTAATGTGATGAAAAGCACATACCAAGGAAATGTACTGCTCTCATAATCATGCATCAAGGTTGTCGGTTGTGTCACTTCTAACTGTCCCACAGGGGAAAAAAAAACATTAATAAAAGCCAATGGTTCTGTAAATTAAATATAAACAAATGATGCCTAGACCTAAAAAGTGTGTGGGACAGTAAGTAACTGCACAGGGCATCCCATCCTCTATGTCACCTGAGTCTGAGCTGACAAATACAGGAGGGCCTGAGCCCAGCCTGTCTGGGATGATGACAAAGCTCCACTCCTTCTTACACCCTAGCAAAAGCAGCACTTCCAGAATGGCAGTACAACAGAGTGAACACAAGCTAACACTAACCCCCTACTAGTGCAAAAGTCCTGAGGTGTAGAGGCAGGTAGAGGGGTGTGACAGACAGGTCAGTATGGCCAGGTGGATGACTTCGGTGCAGGAAGCAGAGACTAGCGCAGTGTGTGACAGTTACCTGGGCTATGCTAGTGACTTTGCAAATGAAGAAAACATTCGCAGGGAAAGGGCAAGTCAAATGTGTTTTTGTTTTGTGTTTAAGGGAATATATGTATGTGTGTGTTTGTGTTCACATGTGCATGTGTGTGTACCCACGCTTGTTCTGGAGGGCAAGAAATCTGAAAGAAGAGCACTGTTGTACAGGGAATTAGAATGGAGAGCAGGGGGGTCATGACTCCTCGTTGCCAGAGTCTTCCTCATCGTCATAGCAGTCAGCGCCCACGTCCCCACCCACCCCTCCTGCTTCAGCATCTTCATCTTCCTCCTCTTCCTCCATGTCATCATCGTACAGGTCATCGTAGAGCAGATCAGAGCTGCTGTCCAGGGAAGGCACTTTGGTCTGGATGCAGTACTCAGCCAGCGTAGTGGGGACACGGACACCATCCCGCTCAGCCTCAGCCTTGGTGGCCAACACCTGCTTCCTGTGCACAGAGCAAACGGAGCGGGCTGAAGGGACCCAGGGCTGCGCAAGAGCCAGCCTGAAGGGTCTGCAAGTACCCCAGCTCACCTGATGATCTCCGCATACTCCTTGTCTTTTCCTTTGCTGTCTCTCCACTTGCGGAACATGACTGAGGCGTCCACATTGGCCGGGGAAAAGGTGTTGGGCTCATTAAGCAGTGAAATGACACTCAGCAGGATGGTCCTAAACACACGCACACAGACAAGCGTTTTCCATTCATTGTCAAAAACAGTATTTGCCAATAAGAGGCATGACTCAAAAACATTAAAGTTTCTTAAAAAAAAATAAATAAAAAAAATAAAAAAAAAATCACATTTAGACAAACGACTCCAAATTTACCCTTTAGAAGGGTTATGTTCATTCATGTCTACAGAACTGAGATGGCCTACCTGACGTTCTGAGTGGGGTTCCACCTCTCGGACGGCAGCTCCCCACTCTGGGGGTCATCTACAGGGGGGTGTAGGATTGAAATGCAGACATCTCCGTTCTGCCAAAGTCACGAGTCACACAAAAGGTGACACATTTATACACACTTTTCACTGCAACATGGTCAACATTTCTGATAATCCCATCCCCCCGTTTGTAGGTCCACAGATGCTCATTGCCTACATGTTCAAGTTCAACTGCTTTTATTCTAATAAGAGTGAACATACATGCAGACAACTGATACATATTCAACAAGTATTAAAGGTTCACAGGACAAGGCACACACTGATATGACACTGTGCACAGCAACAATGCCAGTAAGGAGTTTGCTGGGCTAGAAACAAGGATTTCTGTCCTCCATTCGCCAAGATGAAACAAACCAAGTAAATTGACTTCACTCTGTATTTGACTGGACTTTCGAAAGACCTTTCTCCGATTTATTACAGGAAAAACATGCACATCATTCTATAGCAAAAGAGATCAGAAAAAGCAGAAAAGCTGTGGTTGGCTTTACCTCATAGATGTTGGGATGCCACATCTTGGTGAGAAACCTAAATGTAGGTGGAGAATAAGGATAGTCTATTGGGAACTTGATGTGGGCCTGCAGGCAGAGTGAAGAGATGTCACTTCTGTATCAAGCATTAAAGAGGTCATCTGTCATTTCATATTCACTAGTAGAGATTTTTCAATTTTACCATACTTTAAAAAAGAAAAATTTTTTATATATTTGTGCATGTACGTACACACACACACACACACACACACACGCAACATTTGAATGGATAAAAGCCAGGTATATCCCAAAAAAAAAAAAAAAAAAAACCAACAACCAAAAAATAAATAAAAATATAAAACCTGTGAAACAACAATGTGAATGTTTTAGAAGGGGTGATTCTCTTCTATGCCCACAGTATATATATTGACTGAAAGAATTCTACTACTTTTAAAATAATTTGTTTTAAAATATTTCAATTTCCCATCTGTTCAATTTGTACCTACAATGGAAGAAAATGTGATGAAAAGAGCTGCACCGAAGGCACTGACGTCTCGGGGACAGCCAGGCCAGAGCTGCACCGAAGGCACTGACGTCTCGGGGACAGCCAGGCCAGAGCTGCTGGTCATAAAACCCGCTTATTTTCCACTACTAAAGTGGACACACGACTGAAAGCAGTGAAACACCATTCAAACATTAACTTTAATTTTCACGTTATCTACCAGAGATGAGTGGTTTTCTCCCAGCAGAAAAAGCCATATGGTATTTGTCATCCCCCCCCCCCAAAGTCATTGGTTCAGTCTCATTGGCAGTGGCCACAACAGCTCCCCCCTCCTTCCTTGATAACATTTAATGTAGTTTTGCTGTGGATGGTTGGCTGTCCTTTAATAATCAGAGCCTACAGATGTTTATCGTTAATGTGGTGAACAGTTTATTGGTGAACTTAAATTCCAAATTGCAGTTTACATGGTACCACATCGTTATGTCAAAAATGATCCAACGCATAACTTGTTTTGGCAGCATGCTTCATTTATTTTCCATAGCCTGTGTTTATGCATTACTAATTTACAACCACCACATACAACTCAAACATAGTTTATAATGAAAATAAACCTGCTGATTCTAATACCTACCGTTAAATAATAGTTAAAAAATGAACCAACGATAACTGATAGCATCGGCAGAACAATTTGTAATTCGGTGGTTAATGGTTAACCAGTCAAATGATGACATCCATATTTAAGCTAACAAATCTTTACAACATATGCTACATCTAATTCAAAAGGTACAAAGTTAACCACATAAGATTGCGGTCCCACAATTTCTCTGTGGCTTTTACACAATTTTACACACAATCCAATGACTTGCTAACTACAAGAATATGAATGTAACATGAGGTAAAAAGCCACTACACCATAAAAGATATTTTTTAAAAACTGTAATCGTGCGTCATGTTACAGTACTGGTGTTATGATATGAGTAATATTTTCTCATAATAGAACTAGCAGAAACACTGCTATTATTGTTTTACACTAACTCAAAAGCTCAAAACCTTAACTCAAAACCTTTTAATTAATGTTAATATTAAGATGTTAATACAGTCTTAATTATAATAAGCGTGAAGGTATGAATCTTAAAAACATGAAGGGCTGTGTTTACCATCTTTAATTATTCTACAAAAGCTTTAAGAAATATCCTTATTACAAACATAAATAAAATGGAGTCCCAGCTTTGTTAGAGAGATCCAAACATATTATTCGGCACTAGGCTTGCTCACACTACATGACCCTCAAAGACTTTAGATAGTTGTCCAATTCATACTACATGTCTTGACCACATGCTTTCAGTAGGCTGTAAGTCAAAGGAGTTTGCCTACAATAGGACTGACAGGCGATGTTAGCAGAAATTTCAAATGACTGACACTGAGTGTTGAATGCATGCGTGAAGTAACTTCATTTCATCCTTACTCCACAGTGCAAGCAATGCAGTGTGCATGTCTGCTCATTTGCATTCAGCGATAAAAGTTTCAATATAGCCTTAGAATTCAGAAGACATTCATATCAAATGCACAGTATAATAAACTGTATGCTAAAACTTCAGACAATTGTTACTGGTTATTTTCATCATACACCCTAGTATCACTATGCCTACTCATTTTGTTACGTTTTCTATTGGCTCTGCACTGTGAAACATGCTTTGTTGCCTCCCATTTTCATCCTGACAGCAGTAAGGCTACCCTATACATAGTTCTGATAGACTTATGCAACCTGTTGCTTATCCACCATCTTGTAGGGCAAGCCAACTCATTAATGCTAATGAAATATGCACAAGACACTTTGTTTATTGATCATAAAATAAAACTTATAAATAAATAATAAAACCAAGGGGAAAACACAATATAAAACACAACAATGACCCCCTTGCTACTTTTTCTAGCTCTGACAAAATGTCATTTGCAATAAAAAGCAGTATAAAACATGTATATTACTTGTGTGATGGCAAGGCAAAGTCTCTTCATCAATTTTGTTAGCATCCTTTCATATATTCTTACAGTAGGTATGGAATACCTTTTACTTTTCTTCCTCACCTGCATGACTGCTACAGCCATTCCCCATCAAGACAGCACCATTCAGATTTTTTTACGTTACACACTAGTACGCTCAGTTGCACTGCTGTCTCTTTGCCCTACAGTATGGCTGGCTGCAACTAGTGGCCCATGTGTTCTGACATCATATGTGAACTATGCATGCTCAGTGTTAATAAATTACAACAGTAAAAATGTACAGTTTGCATAGGAAATTATTTAATTCAGTTCAATCTGCATAGGAACAATCCAAGTCTATAAATACCACTACTCTCTAATGTTAGCATGCCCAGGAGGGGCTGGGCAGCCAGTCAACCTTGGGCCCCCAGAGGTTTTTTTTCCTCCACACTGTGGAGTTTTTGGTTCCTCTCCTCTGTTGTTGTCTGGCTTCATTCATTTGTATTAATTCTCCGATTTCTTCAATTTTCTGTGTAAAGCAATTTGAGGCACGCTGTTGTGAAAGGCGCTATATAAAAATTAATTGAATTGAACTGAACTGAAAACATATGGGCGTTGTAAAAAAAGAAAGACCAGAGTTGGGGATATTAAAAGCATGAGTACAGAAATCTGCACCCTGACTGTATATATAAAATTCAGTGATTAATCCTCCCCTATCTGGCCTCACTGCTACTCAGTCAGTGGCACGTAACCAGTCCAAATTTCAAACATGCTAGAAAACTCCAAGCGCTGGAGACTAGTGAGCGAGTCCATTACATCACATGCCAGACCCACTCACACTAATCGATTCTGATGCCATGAGACAGCTGCACAACGATCACATGTGATTGCTGACTTCAGTCAGCAAGGGGTCGGCGACCAGAAACTCATGCAGTGTGAACTCCGCTTTATGTACACTTCCAATAAACACCGGGAAATGGTTCTCCATAAGAGGCCCACTGAACAATTAATCTGTCTTGTAATCCTAAGTGTTCATTTCACCAAGAACTGACCATTACTTATGAAAATGTACCATTGAGGAATTAAAAATTCGATAACCGTACTTTGATTTACAATTTTCTAATACCAACATGGACTTCTGGCAACTCGCAAGCATCTGAACACCATACAAGTAGTCACTGCCAAGACACCTCGATGTCCAGAACGTCACTACTATAACGCATCTGACTTCACAACGGGTTTCCATTATTATATACACTGCTCAACCTGACGTGCACATACACCAGGGCACATCACAAAACTAAAGTGTAAAACTGGTTCTCATAATGCTTATCAAAGGAGTGTAAATAGGTGTATATTTTGTACCATTTTCTCTTTTACACAATATCAGATTTATCGCACTTATATATGAGAGAGCAGTCAGTGTGCGCACTTTCTTTTTAAATTTTACTCTTGAATTAAAGCTTGCATTTCAAACACCAAGCATGTATATTTTGTTTGTGAATGTAGTCCTTAATGTACAAGAGCTACAAAGAGTAGCTAGTCATATTATAACTAAAGAAAATCTTGCACAATGCTCACATCCCATCTGCGACCCAAAGTCCCAGAGAGTCTTTAGTGAGCAGCACACCCCACCAGTGTGATGGAAAACTCCACCAAGCTTCTCTTCCAAAAGCTGCCATCAGGCTGTGGCAAAGCCTCCTGCAGGCATGTCACACTGACACCAGCCACTCATGAAAGGCAGCAACGTACCAGCCACACCAAGCATTCCTACTGTTTACCATGGTATTTATTTTCATTCAACATTTATCCTCAAGCATCATTTCATTTATACCATGTATTGTTCATCCTGTTCTTTTACTGAACTATGTGTTTTCCATCTCTGATGACGACGATGCTGCTTCCATCAAAATTTCCCCATGACAACCTTTAAAACCCATCTATCCATCTAACCATTTAAGTTTTTTGTATCAATTTTAAATGTATCATTTGATATTCCTGCATACATGAGTTACTAGGTATAGGAATGCATACATTTCCCTCTTAAATAGTAAATATGCTGTAATTGTAAAGAATTTGCACTGCAACTGCTTTTCAGAAACCAGTTCCCATTGTAAGGAGGGTGAACACTGTACACAGAACTGATGTAACAAAACAATTTAATGTGCAAGGAAAACAGAGTCATCATGTTCTCTGTCCTTCTTCACTTTCTGCACTCTCACAAGCAAATGTCCTTGGAGATACCATTTATATCCTAGCCACGCTATAAATAGTAGTGCTGTGCATTTGGATCACACTACTAGGAGAAAAGTGTCCAGGAAGAGAGAATAAACTAACAAGGAGTGCACCTGACACAGGCTGGTCACAACATACAACACGCGGAGAAACAACTGGGTCCAATTCAGACACGCACGTCTTACATGATGTACACAAAAGATGGCACACCTTTCAGTTTACTTCAGACAAAACAATGTCTGTCTAAAATAGAATCAAACATACTCCTGAAAATATAGAACCACAACCAATAAAACAGCTAAAGATATATGTCAAAACACTGAGAAATACCGAGCTTATTCACCAAGCTAAGGAGCTTACAATATGGTTTTGTTCCTCCGGTTACACGACAGACTAGGTATACGATATAATGTTGTTCGGTTTAACATCAACTTCTCTCTTACACGTACCCTCTTCTGCCCCACTTAGCATCTGTTCTCTTTGACATGCAGATGTCCCGCTTTCTTATCCTTACTCATACATACCATAGTGTCTGCCATTTTACTAAAGATGCAAAAATTTAATACATCATTATAAACAAAAAAAAAAGCAATGTTAGGAATTACTGCTGGAAAACTATGTACCAGTTTCGTTAAAACTTGTTTAATGTTACTTGTTTACTATGAATCTGGCACCAGTTTTTTTTTTTTTTTTTTTTTAAGAAATAACAGTAAAAGTCTTAATGTTCGCATTTATGTGCAACAAAAAAAATTTCTGGGATTTTATTCACAACAGCCAAGGTCATTAACATCTTATCTATTCTGATGTATGTACTTGCTATGTAGGGCACCGGGTATGAGAAATTAGCATTATAAATGTTAATGATAAAGCATTTGATATGCCATCATCTAGCAATGGTACTGGCATGTCTGTTCATATGACATAAAAGAGGTCCAGCCTTTTCATTCATTCTTTTACTATGTGATGAAGCAGAAAAGTTATTTATTGTACTTTTTAGTCCTGAAACAACTGATAAACACAGTATCACTCAAAAAGAAGTTTCAAATGTCACCAAACCTATCTTTGCTGCAATTCTGACCACTACTCCATTGCCAGGTACACCATTTGGCCTGAGGTGCCCTGGCTGTCTTTGGAAATTCAGCAGAAGTGCACTTTGAGCCAGCTTGTTGTGAATAAACTGAATTGAATTGAACTGACCTGACCATGCTGCAAAAATAAAGCTATAGCGTATGAGCTTCAGGAAATTCAGCTGTGAGAAGGTGAAAAACTAGTACATTGTTCTGGCATGTTCTCTACTTTTGACTGGTTTTGAACATGGAATATTAAAAACAAAAAACTATATTTTGTAAAGAAGACATGGTGGAGACCATAAATACATTTTAGCTGACCGGTGGGTCTGTGTGCAAGACATTGACATAAAAGTCAAATTTTCTCATACAGTCTTTGAGAGGGGAAAAAAAAAAAAGCCATAACATGCCCATTGTCTCAACAAGCACAGCTATAATATTCCCCATACAAAGAGTTTCACACTACACTCCAACTATTTTAAAAGTGACATGAAAACTTCCCATCCACTCATGCCAACATGAAAACCGTGCTATTCACACTTGTTACCCTTTGCTTCCTCACCAGCTTTAATAAGTCATATGTTGTTTCCTCATTACATGATCAAGTTCAATCTACACTCATCAACATCTCAGAAAGTCTCAAATAACTGCAAGCCAAAAAAACATGATGGGAAGTTATTAATTGTAATCTTCACATTCCATCCTAGGCCTATCATGTAGTGGATGCAGGTAATGAATCTACATGCAACCCCAACAACTTACCTTGAAGTAGCCCCCTTCATAAAGTGTATTTGGGGGTCCAAAGATGGCTACCTCCCAGTTGTACAAATCTGACTCTTCCACCAGAGTTATACGGAAACCCTCAACTGGTTCCTCCTGGAGGGATTTCAGCTCAAGCATGAGGGCCTTCTGGGAACTGGGCATTTGCTGCTGAGCCATGTTGGCAATGCTGAAGAGAAGGGATGCAAAGAGAACAAAGTGGGAAAAGGGATGGCATGTTGTACAGAGCACCGTAACTAAGACAATCTCCCTAGTGGTGTGGACGATACAATAGTTTTGCTTGGTGAAGCCAGTACAGATTCCAGTCAAAAGCCTCTTTAATTGGAGCATGAGACCTCAACATGAAACTACGCTCATTTTAACAACCAAAGAGTCAATATTCAGGTCAACTCATCTCTACAGAAAAATAAAGAGCACTTGACTGAGCAGCGTCTAAGTGGCAGCTGACACCTATACTACACTTGCCAGGATATGAGTGGCAGTTAATGGAGTGTACGCTTTACTGAACCTGAGCATTAAAGTGTCGGGAAAATGTTTACAATACTCCCAATAAAGGCAGATGTATGTAGTAACAGTTACCAAACACTGTTCCGCGACGACACACAAATTCGTACATAACGATCCATAATATTTAACTAGCGGAGAACGACACGGTGGATACAGCAAGCTATGAACAAGCTAGCAGTGTTTATAATACATGTGTACACTCATAACACACTTATCTGCAGCAATATCTCCCAAAACGCACTGAAAATGTAGCCTTTAGCGCTGCTTACTCTCATGTGATACCACAGTTTTACAATCTGCTGGTGTTAAACAGCAGAAGTTGTAGTAAGTGTGGATGGAGAAACAGCTAGCAGCTAGCGTGGAGCAGCTAACAGATGGTGTAGGTGAAGTCCGAGATGGCAACCAAGCCAAAGTTAGGTGAGACAGCCCGAGTTCTCCCACACTAAAGACAAGCAACGTTATACTGAACACACACACACACTTATATGTAAAGCTCAGGGCTTGTGACAGTAAGAGCCTGCTCCGTCTTCGGTGCTGTAATACCCACGGAGGGAGGCGGCCGTGGAGGCAGGGAGGGGGTAGCGACTCTTCTCTTTCAGTCTTTCCTCAAAATTGTCCTCACGTTCAGTTCGCTTACTGCGGCCACCGTTGTTTTCAACTGTTTGCGAGCGTTTATCAAACGTTACTGTGTATGACAATCACACGTAACGGCACACGCTACACGTCCTGCCTTCGCTCGGCCGTCTCCTGGGCTGGTCCTCCGCCTGTTTATACGTGCTCCTCCGCTCCGTGCGGCCCTCCCTGCCTCATCACTGGACACGATCGCCTGTGCTTTAACTGCCTGCTCCAAAATCGCCCTTTGTGCCGGACGCGTGAGAAAAAGGCTCAGTGCTTTTATTTGCTCTGGACACAAACATTTAAATTCTTCCCATATTTCTGTCTCCCCTTCAGTGTGTTTATTTCAGCTTCCTGCTGACAGTGCGCCTGTCCGCCCGCCTCTCGCCTGCACGCGCCTGCGTCGCAGGGTCGCGCGCGTCCGTAGCCTCTCACCCCCCGCCCGCTTGCAGTGCATTGTTTGTGACGTGCAACTTACACATTTTAATTGCACCACTTTTTGCAGTCTTGCCTGACAAATATTCACATTTGTGAGATGCATTTAAATGATTAACGTTACAGTAACCAATGTGGTAACTGGTGTTGAGACAACTTGTTGTGATAAGGGATTGTCACTTGCTTATTTGGGCGAGAACACTTTGTATTGTTAAAGCTAAACTAATTTACACTGAACAAGTCAGTTCATTCATTTTCAACATGTTTGTCAACTTTTGACGCTTCGTGTCTTCGTTAGAAACAGTATTTTTTCACTATCAGCAAGAAAATTAAATAATACTGTGTAGAGAAAATAACCCAGCCTTAGATCATGGTCATTTCAATACATATACAGTGGCACGCCTTAGCAAATGGAGGACATACGTATAGTAAAAACAAAAATAAATAAATAACGTATTACTAAAGGCGTATGGTGTTACTCAACTGATGTTTTACTAGATGGAGTGTACCAAGTAAATGACATGGTATGATTTTTGCTTTTAAAATTATTTATCCAACCATTTTGTAGCCACTACATTTGGAAAACAAGATTCAAGCTCATTTCTGGAAAGTCAATAGTTACCATGCAACCTCCATTATTCAAATAGACATGTATACTAAATGGGTCTAAGATGACCCAGGGAATTTTATGTATCTCGAGCCAATGTTTTGATTACGTTTCACTCCTTGTGAAGCCGTATGATTGGCTGTTGACCCTAGCGACAGTTTAATGATTCGCTATTGGCCAAAATTATCGTGGGAAGTGATGTAAACAGTAACAGAAGTAGGAACTAGGGAAGTGAAAAGACTAAAATGCTGTTTAGCTATAAACTTAAAAATAGCTACCGATTTTATAAACATTTATACTGGAAGTGTCCACAGACCTGTTATTTATTCGCTGAACATACGGGTAGAAACAACCGTAAAATGCAAACTGTCAGTGTTGTTCTATCACAAACCATGGCTGTTGCGGGCAGGTGGCCTTTGAATATTCGTATTAGCACAGTTGCATGTCATAAACCTGCATTAGTTGGTAGTGCTGTAGTTGTATGACACAGTGGAAATTAGTGATTGACAACAAACAGCTAGCAGTAAGCACTGTTCAGAAAGCTGTAACGTTTGGATTTTTTATTTTGGTTATAAATGGTGAAATCCCGAAATTCCATTATAGAAATGCCAGGATCATAACGATTTCAAAAATCCCTTTCAGTCTAGTTTCAATGTGTTGCATCACTCTCTCCAAGAGTGTCGAGTAATATCACAAGCATACAGATAAATTTTTCCTTTCTGAGTAATTTTGTGCTTCTAAGTAAAGCAATGGTGAACAATAGTATGAATTTAAGTGCCTAAATCATAAGCATAATGAAGTATTCTATTGCTTATGTGTTGTAGCTACAGGGAACATAACACAAAAACTATATTCATAAATAAAAATGTAAATAGGATGGACAAAAGAAAAGCAATATGTTGTACAACTCCCTCCATCACACATAATTGTTATTCCTTACATTTTCTAATTCATTTGTATAATTTTGTTTATATGCAACACCAGCACCGGTTTTTTGGCAACAAGTTTTGGGATAGGTGTCATCTTAGTCTTCTGACTAAACAACATTTCAGTCATCATATTTTAGTCATTTAAATATGGTTATTGGTTGTTTAGTTTTAGTTGAAAAGAAGTAATGGAGATTTCATCAAAAAGTCACTGAATCTTAAACCGTTTAATATTTATTAGTGGTTACCATTTCTTAATATTCATTGTTTATCTAATTAATTTTGTTCATCTTGTTTTATACTGTTTGTATGTTTATCCTTTTTATTTGTGTTACTGTGTTATTCTTATTACCTGAACTTAGACATTGTTTAGTTTTAGATGCAATATGCAGGATACATACCTTTACAAGAATACAAAAGGACAGACACTCAGAGTGCCGGCCTCACACAGACAAAAGGATAGACACACAGAGTTCCTGCCTCTAACAGACAAAAGGACAGACACAGAGTTCCTGCCTCACACAGACAAAAGGACAGACACACCTCTATTTTCCCTGATGGCATACCACAGTGGTTCCCTTGGACAGTTGGAGTTATCTGATGTAAACTAAAAAAAAAAAATCTTAGGGCACACTGAGCCCATGATGCACTGCCCAGTGAAAGTGACAGCTTTAGATACAGAGCCTTAATTTATCTGCTACTGTGTGCATCATACGCATTCCAGGCAGATAAGTGGGTATCACCATTACAAGAGCAACACACAAAAAAAGAAGTAACACTCAGTATGGACACAAAGGATACACTACAACTACAATACTTCACGTGTTCTGAAATTAGACATAACCTTATTAGAAGAACACATAGGAAACCATACTGAGGTGGAGACAAAGAGACAAATGAGGGCACAAAAAGTACAGACTAAGAAACAAGTCAGGGCTGAGGAGGAAACCATGAGACAACAGACAAATCTAGAGAACTTAAGAATATACAAAGACCAGACAAGGAGACCACGAGTATTTTAGACAACAAGACAAAATAAGAAGAATACATGACAAGGTAATGAGGAGAAACAAGGACAATATGACTAATTAAGCAGGGTGTCTGATTCCGTGTCTGGATCAGACTAGGCATCACAAACATAAAGAAATACATTTACATTTTACATTTTATTTATTTAGCAAACACCTTTGTCCATAGTGACTTACAAGGATAATAGTACATGTGCATATTACAAACGAGGTCAATCAGTATTAGAGAATCTACTAACAATAAGTGCTGTCCTAATATCACAGTACACCCGATTAAAT